>JABXWE010032857.1:0-12964 GCA_014611495.1 Limonius californicus
TCGTCAAAAATAGATTCCGCGCAACAGGATTATTTCCATGGAATTCAGACGCCATTGATTATACCAGGTGTCTGGGGAAGGTCATATTCAGCGCTGATGAGGCAGTGATTATTGCAGACAGTGTTGATATTCCATTGCCAGTATTAACATACGAGGAATTTGTGAAGATCGTTGGCAATGAGACTGTCGCCCGCTTTGAAAACTACAGAGGTTCCAGAGAAGATACGCAACTGCATCTTTAGAAAATTTGTTAGTACGCCAAAACAACGCCGACGCCGACGTCTGGAGTGTCCCACTCCCACACGAGAACGACTTTACTGAACAAAACATTCTGAATATGGATATGGTATTTCTTGAAAGAGAAGACTTTGCTGATGTCTCATACTCCGAAGTTACCGAAAAAGAAATAAATTCTTACGGTACTAAAGATGTTGCAACGGAGTTTCCTCATCCGAAACCCGAGATCTCGCTCACGATTATAAGCGAACCATCGGATGACATACGGGACAAACAATATCCGGAAACGATTGCTTCGGGTGAGAAAATCACCGTGGAGAGATCCATGTGCAACGAATCCCCATATTCCATGGATGACCCTACTGATCCTTCAGCGAACCATAAACCTTTCACACCTAATGCCGCGACAGAAAATAGCCTTACTGAACCTTCAGCGAACCACACACCTTCCACACCTGCTGCGACAAGGATGCCTCTACTGAACCTTCAGCGAACGGCGAAAATAATGACTTATCAACCTTTCCCGAAAGAAAGGGTAAGAAGCAGACCAAAAGAATCCCGTACTTCATAACTTCGTCAGGATTCAAACAAATTTTTAAAGAGAAAGAAAGAATTTTAAATCAAAATGAAAAAGCAACGCAAACATAAGAGATTGGAGAATAGTATCGGCAAGAAAAAGACTGAAACAAATAAGAACACTGCTTCGAAATAATCTTCAAAAACTACCCCACCATTGTACGAAAAACTCAGCTCAAGGTGCCTCAAAGCCATGCACGCGATTTATTTAGAGACGAAGATGACGATTCCGATGGAGAGCAAACTACCACTGAAAAACAAGATGAAGTACAAGGTAACTCGACCGTATATGGAGGGCTGTGTTATATTTGTGAGCAAAACATTTATGGTACGAATCCTGAAATACAATGTCGGAGATGTACCAGAACGTATCATATTCCTTGTCTGAAAAAGAAAAAAACGTTCGAAAACAATTTTGAATGCAAAAATGCACATGCAAAAAAGGTCGCTTTAAACATCTTCGTTCCATATTTATATTTCCAAGGACCTGTTTTCCATGTACCTGCTTTTGTTAGTTTTTGTATACATTCTGAACGTTTTTATATATTTTTTATCAATATTGCAAAAACTAGCTATTTGAAGTTGTTCAAAGTTTATTTTCATATTTATAATAAGATTATTTGTTTGTTATATTTATAATTTAGTACAAGGATCCTTTACTTGCAGTATTGCCTTTTTTTTAATTTAAAATGTTTGATACTGCTTTATTGTTAATTTCAAAATTGAAACCCGGTATTACAGTTTTGGCGTAACTTACGCTAGAGGTGCAAGCCCAATGCTAATAATGCCAATCAATCTACAATGCCAATAATTGGCTACACTGCCAATAAGTGGTTCAATTCTTATGCCAATCATTGGCTACACTGCCAATAGCTGGCACAAATGCAGTCCTTGCTTTTTTGTCAATTATTTCAGTTCTTGTTGAATAAAAACTTGAAGATATTTATGTTGCTAAGCCATTGAAGATAGGAACCTCGATGGTCAGTGCAAATACCGTCAGTCGAGGTCACCGTGAAATGCGGCTCAATCGGCTGAGGCGACCGTATTTCACTCAGTTAAGTTTACAGTGCATGTTGCATTAATGACTAGTATTTAAGGGAAGCTCTTGCCCACATTGAGGTCAACCTAAAATAAAAATCATTTTTCTATACCACTAACACTGAGCCTTCGAAGGTGAAAAACCTCTTAATGTGTGTTTTACTCTTCAGAAGTGTTACCAAAAACCTACGCACGGAAACAACAAGACAAATTAACAAGACCAACACACTTTCTGGTAACAAATTTGGAAACACCGAAATATTCTACCCACGGGTAACTCACTGCACGTATCGGTGTTTTCACCACGGCTCTCTCAGTCTGCGACACGGGGTGGGTGAAAATGATCTTCAAACTAACAATCTTTAAAGGGCGCCAGGATTCTACTTCACCAGTCGTCGTGCAGCGATAAATCAGACCTACCTTACCGAATCCACATAAGGGTAAACTCTTACCTCGCAGAACGAACGTCAATGGTTCCAACAAAAACATAAACAAGGAAACAAGACACAATAAAACGCAAGAAATTACGTAATAATCTGAAAATAATATATTGGTCACTAAATTGCAAACACCCTGTATATAAATCAACCACAAATCAAATATCATATAATATAAGTTCAATTGTAAATTATACACCCTGTATATAGGTACAATAAACATATATATAAAAGCGATGACCAAAGCAATAGTACACCCTGTATATAATTGTATTAAATAACGGCAACTGAATCACACTTGGGTGAAGCCCAAGTTGTAACGTTATAAAAGAAACTACAAAGTTAAAATTAAAATAAGATTTTGGGAGGCAAACCAAGGAACCAAAATACGTTCCTTACATATGACGTGAAAAAGCAAGGAGGAACAGTTCAGCGGATAAACCCCTAAATGACTGATCTGAATCTCAACACAGATCTAAAGGCAAAGATAATAATCTACCAAAATTAACGTTACCGCAATCCGAACGCTGGGGAAAATTATCCAAGGCCTTGTACAATGCAGCGTTAAAAATACCCGATACGTAATAACGGGAATTCGAGTAGAGATCCAAAATATAACCAAAATCCGCATCCCCTAACTCGTAACATAAATATAAGTTATACTGAATCAAAAATTCCCAAATATCCAATTTTATAACAGCCGGGTCAATATCTACTACGGCAAAATACGCACAAATTGAAATGAAAATCAGCTGATCGCAAAATGTAAACAATAAAATAAAACAGACGTAAGTGAATACTCCTGCTACACAGGTTGATAAATATAGGTAAGTGCACTAAATAATTTGTTGCTAAACACAGTAATAACCGAAATAAAAGATTAGAATACAAAATTACTAATTCATAATACTTGGACAAATAAATCACAGACAGAACTTCTTCTAGGTTATACACGGGCATAAATTGTGAATGAACCCACGATCTTCAAGTTATCACGATCGAAGAGGACAAAGTTATAATTTCTAACCTGAGCTTCTGAAAGTGTCCAACGGCTTGGTCACAGCGATACCGAAGGCTGTCGTTCTCCAGGTTAACGAAGATGACTTCTACTACAAGAACGGCCAGGTAATTCAGGAAGGTCGAAACGGCTTCCGAAACAGACAACTCTTCTCTCGTCGAGGATCCCAGATAACGAAGATCAGCTACAGGACAGTGGTTCACAGGCAGATACTGAGATAACGGTCCCAAGAGCGTGCTTCAATATCACAAAACCATGCGGCGACCGTAAAAGTACTGGTAATGTATTTAATCGGGCAATAAAACCCTCGAGAATTTATTCAACCACAAAATATTGAACCAAATAATGCATAAATCCTCTTACAGAACTTGATGATAAATTAAATCCGAAATATTCGCAGATATAAAAATCTTTCATTAATCACCGTCACATTACTAGTAAAGCAACTGCCCACCGTGACAATTAAGAAGGAAGTCCCTAGAATCTTCTCCACAGGAAACACCCCCGCCTCAAGAATCCCAAATTTCCACCTACACTTACAAAATTATTTAAAATTCCCTACATTTCAGGAACCTAAGAAATTCAAACCATCAAGGTCACACAGCGCGTACCGAAAACCAATCGTATGCAACCAAACATACACCTAACATGGACAGGAAACTTAACATAGAAATGTAAACATAACATAGTGAAAGGGGGAGAATACAGTGGACGTTACAATAAAATACCTATATAAAAGGGTCAGAAAGTCGAGAATAACACATGACAATAGATGTGAATGTAATTGCTTCAAGTTTAGTAGTAATTAACTGATGCTAATTCTTACAAGACATTAATTAAAAACCTGGCCTGACAAAAATATCAGAATATGTGGTCTATAAAGTTGTGGATCGTCCCCACAATCGCCCGATTTAAATCATTTAGGCTTCTTGCAGTATCGTTTGTGAATAGAATCAGTTCGTAAAATGCATTCCGATAGCTCCTGAACATTTTGTATAATTACTGGTTAGTAAAGTGGACGATTTGATTCAGTTGCATGGCCCCCACAATCTATCTAAATGTTTTAGACTTTTTGCTATATCCTTTAGGAAAGGAATCAGTTTCTAAAATGCGTTCCGGTAGCTTTTGAGGATCCTGCATAATCAGTGATTACTAAAGAGGGCTATTTGGATCCGTCGCGTGGTCCCTACAATCTCCAGATCTAAATCCCTTAGGCTCTTTGTTGTATCGTTTTGTGAATAAAATCAGTTCCTAAAATGCATTCCGGTAGCTCCTAAACATTTTGTATAACTGGTGATTATGAAAGTGGATGAATTGGATCGGTCGCGTGGCCTGTACAATCTTCCAATCTAAATTTTTAAGGCTCTTTGCTGTATCGTCTATGAATAGAATCCCTTCCTAAAATGCACTCCGGTATTTTCTGAACATCCTGTATAATTACTGGTTAGTAAAGTGGACGATTTAAATCAGTTGCATGGCCGACACAATCTACCTATCTAAATGTTTTAGACTTTTTGCTATATCGTTTAGGAATGGAATTAGTTCTTAAAAATACGTTTCGGCTCCTGAACATTCTGTATAATTGGTGGTTATTAAACTGGGCTAATTGGATGGGTCAGGAGACCTGTAGAATCTTCCTGTCTAAATTTTTAAGGGTTCTTGCTGTTTCATTTATAAATAAAATCAGTTCCTAAAATGCATTCCGGTATCTTCTGAACATCCTGTATAGTTACTGGTTAGTAAAGTAGACGATTTGAATCAGTTACAAGTCCCCACAATCTTCCTAACTAATTATTTTAGACATTTTGCTATATCGTCTAGGAATGGAATTAGTTCTTAAAAATACGTTTCGGCTCCTGAACATTCTGTATAATTGGTAGTTATTAAACTGGGCGAATTGGATGGGTCAGGAGACCTGTAGAATCTTCCTATCTAAATTTTTAAGGCTTCTTGCTGTATCATTTATAAATAAAATCAGTTCCTAAAATGCATTCCGGTATCTTCTGAACATCCTGTATAGTTACTGGTTAGTAAAGTGGACGATTTGAATCAGTTACAAGTCCCCACAATCTTCCTAACTAATTATTTTAGACAGTTTGCTATATCGTCTAGGAATGGAATTAGTTCTTAAAAATACGTTTCGGCTCCTGAACATTCTGTATAATTGGTGGTTATTAAACTGGGCGAATTGGATGGGTCAGGAGACCTGTACAATCTTCCTATCTAAATTTTTAAGGCTTCTTGCTGTATCGTTTATAAATAAAATCAGTTCCTAAAATGCATTCCGGTATCTTCTGAACATCATATATAATTACTGGTTAGTAAAGTGGACGATTTGAATCAGCTGCATGGCCCCCACAATCTCTCTATAAGTATAAATATTTTAGGCTTTTTGCTGTATTGTCTAGGAATGAAATCAGTTCCTAAAATGCATTCTGAAGATCCTGCATAATTAGTGGTTACTAAAGAGGCTATTTGGATCAGTCGTGTGGCCCTCACAATCTCCCGATCTAAATCCCGTAGGCTTTTACTGTTTCGTTTAAGAATAGAATCAAACTCTAATATACTTTCTTTGATTTTGACACACTGTATAAGTTATAAAAAAAGCCACTGCGATTTTTTATTGTTCCAAATTTTCTTTAAGTGCTTTGTCTCTTACGAGACGTAGCGATCTTCTCTCCTATACCTGCATTGCGCGTTATAACACAGACATAGAGGACCTACAGATTAACATGGGCTCCGAACCATGGGACGTGTAAATACTTCTACCCCAGGGAAGATTACCGGCCGTTAAAAATTCCATGTTCCAATCCTGGAAATTTAACTGCAGATCTCCAGTGTAAGCCTTCGACGGCCGAACTTTACCACCAGCTTATTCAAAAACCGGTAATTTAATTGACATAAACTTTTAAGTTATTCAATATTAACATGCTGTGCACGTCAATATTTGATAATAAAGCAAATATAAGAATTTTTGAAATCCGCAACGCATTATTTCTAGAAAGCTGTTAAGCTCTAGAGCATGGTATAAAAATATCTGCCAATTTAAAAATCAAAAACTGGTAGCAGTTGTGTTGTAGAGGAAGCAGGTTCGTATCTGATTTCAGTATGTACTGCTTTCATCCTACGTTTCATACACATCGGTATATAGATTTATATTGGAAGTACAGGAAAGTCCATAAAAGTGTTTCACCCATCTTAAAAAATTGGTGTTTGACTTCTTTAATAGTGGAGAATAAGACCAAAATTAAAAGAATCATTAAATTTTGGAACTATTATCCACATTTTTCTACGTTAGGTTATAAATTTATCTTTGTTGGGGCTCACTCCTCCCATCTGTCTTCCATATCCTCTTAATTTAACCTTATCTTCTAATATCTTTTATTTTCATTGGGAGGAGGTCCTCACGATGTATCTCGTCCTTAATCGACTTGTAGTACAAGGGTCGTAGAAGAAAATGCTTTGTCAGCAAATAATGTTCGAAAGGGTGTATTTTCATATTTCCTAATTTTTCTTTGTTCTGTCGTGAACCTGTCGTTTGTCTTCTAAGATAATCGTTTTCTAAGTTTATGACGTTAAAACACCCCCTTCGGGGATTTAAAACGCGTAATAATTTTAGAAGCAAAGGAGGCACGAGAAACCCAGAAGGTGTTGACTGTAAACGTACCTAATTAATGTCTAAATGTGTCGCGTTTGGAACGTGTTGAAGTAGTAAACGCGTTTAAGGGCTTGCGGCACTATTTATAGCGGCAACTGACATTCATGTAGTAATAGTAAACTCGCATATGAGTGGCATATTTCATTTCTAAAGTGTCGTGTGTCCCCGTTCGCTGGTTCAGTTCAGAGCAAGTTGCGCAATATCCGATTTCGTAAACGCGTTTTCCATTCATGAGCCATATTCTATGATCTTTCATTCATAACTCATTCTTGATCGCCGCTTTATTCATTGGCCTTCCTTGGACTTCTAAAAATAATCTCCTGTTTTAAATATGAATGAAGTGTGATGGGGAAGAGCTCGCACTTTGTTGTTGCCTGTCGTGTTAGGAAAACAAAACGCGCCGAGTGGGAAAGGAAAAGACAAATTAGGTGGTGGAGAAAAGAGATTTCCATCCGAAATCCGAGGGGTGCACGCATTCAAATTTATTCCGCAGGCATATTATTGTCCTTTGTTTTGAAAACTCGTTAGGAGAAACTCAGCTTTGTTCTCCAGGAAGTTGAGCGCTTGCTTATTCTCCAAGTTATTAATCTGCCAAGTTACGCAATGTTTGCAAATTGTTGTCGTTATTGCATTTCCAGTATCTGCTGATTACATTAAACTCTGGGCGAATTGGAAATGTCAAGTGGGGAACACCATGACCTTTAGCAATGGAATAATTCAATGAGTTTGTATTGTTTTGTTTTTTAAAGGTTTTATTCCCCCTTAACTTTTCCGCACTGTCTGTGGTAGTATATGAACATTTTTGGTACAATTCTGTTATACGAAAACTTGATGATGTAATAGCCGGTTAATTAAAAAATATATGTATACTAAGGCTTTAACGCTTAACCTATAACTTTATTATTTATCCCCTTTTTTCGTTATACAGCATTGCTCATTAGTGCGCCAAACTCCTATATTGGCATTATTAAAATGATTTGAAAAAACTTCTTTTAAAGTGATGCAGTGCGCCAGAAAGCACACATTAAAAAATATTTTTAAATACACAATATAACTCAAGATAATAGAACATCGTCAAGGTATTATTTTTTAAATATAACACCCCGTATATTTTTACATGTCTGAATTCAGGGGAAACTTATCTCTCCAACGATCTCCTGTTTTTCTATTTTGGATCAGGCGTTGCCCAGTTTATCTAAACAATGTAAAAATTTTGGTCGGCACAGGGATTAACAGATTAATTCGGTGGGTGAGTATTACGATTAATTAAGAATACATATTTCGCAGTTATGTAGTCAAGTGATGTACTAAAACGACACAACCACCAAATATTAATTTTATTACATAGTGTTTTTTTACACCAGTCCAAATTTAATTTATTTTAAACAGCATTTTTTCAAATGGAACACTGTATATTATTATATTTCTGAATTGGCACGCTAATTCTCCACAATTTTTATAAATAGTGTCCTATGTTTTAAAACCTATATTTTCAGAGATAGGTACATATTTCTATTTTTTCATTACATACCGTTGAATTATTATATTAAATTCTTTATTTCTCTCAAATCTACTAGCCATGATTTTTACATCAAGTGAGTGGGGATTGGAAATGGAAAGAGCAACTCCTAACGTTTTCCAAAACTATTGCTCACTGACTTCGCTCAAAGTGTAACGGAAATCGACATAATACTCAATATTATGTAATGGGCACCCAAGAATTGTAAGTTGATAAAGAACGACAATGGACTGTAAATGATTGGGGAGGTATTGTGAGCGAATTGGTGATAGCGCCTATTTTTTTATAGGCATCTGAATGGTGCACATTACTTGTATTTCTTGCAAAATAATTTGCTGCAATTCCTGTAAAATGTCCTTCCAAATCTAATGAACAATAAGCCGTTCCAGCACGACGGTGCCCCCAACACATTTCGCACTAGTGACTCAACAGTTTTTGAATTGAGAATTTGGATGTATATGTCGAGGCGGTCCCTTCAATTGGCCATCTAGATCGCCAGACCTGTCGAAACATATTGCGTACCAGATCCCTGCAACTGCTATAGAATATATAAGACAACTCATAACAGATTCTGTTGGTACATTTTCCGTTGAGTCCTTTGCGAGCAGTAAATATGTCGTTTTTGAAAAGACTGAACATGAGTGTTGAATTGAACGGAGGTGACATTGAACATTTGTTATAAATAAATACTTGAAATGAAATAAAATCTATTTTCTGTCTATGTTACTAATAATAAATGTTGTCACTTTATATCAAAGTCATGCCTACTAGGTTAGATAGAAATACAAAATTTAATAATTCAAGGTTTCATTTAAATATGTATCTCTAAAAATATCGGTTTTAGTTATAGGACACTAATTATAAAAATTGTGGGGTACTAATGTGCCAATTCAAAAATATAATAATATACACCGTGTTCTATTTTAAAAATTGAGAAAATATTCTTTGAATTAAATTAAATGAGGATTGGTGTAAAAAACACCATGTATAATAAAATTAATATTTGATTATAGTGTCTTTTAATACATTACTTGTCTACTTAACTGCGAAATACGTATTCTTATTTAATCGTAATACTTACGCACTGAACTAATTTGTTAAACCTTCTGCCTACCTAGATGTTCATATTTTTTTAGATAAACTAGGCAACGCCTTATCCAAAATAAAAAAACATAAGATCGTTGGAAAGACAATTTAACGCTGAATTCAAAAACTTAAAAATATATATGGTGTTCTATTTAAAAAATAATACCCCGAAGACGATCCGCTGTAGTGAGTCACCCTGTATATTTAAAAATACATTTATAATGTGCGCATTTAGGCACTAAATCACTCGAAAAGAAGAAACATTTCCAAATCATTTTATTAATGCCACTATTGAACTAGCGCAATAATGAGCAACCCTGTATATGTATAACCTGCTTCCACTTTAACTGTATTTGCACTCGCTTCTAGCTATTTGTCAAACATCACACACTGTTATGTTCATTTTTATAAACTATTATTTTAAAACCAGCAGATAGCAGCAAATATTTTTCTATAAAGTTGAAAACTGAAGTTTGCTATATTTTGTTAGGATTGTATGTATTCAAAACATGTGAGTACAGTACAATCTTACTAACACTAGTATTTGCATATTTTTGTATCTTCTAATTTTGCCCGTATTCGAAGTACCACTCATTATAGTAAAATATCAAAAAATACACCTACAGTTAATAGTTTTGTCATTAAAAGACAAGACTGTTTTCATATAATATAATAAATGCTCTGTGTATATACAGAGTGATTCACGCGAGAGTACGAGCCCGCCATTCCTAAAGTAGGCAACCTAAAATACATATGACAAGGCATTGCGTTTTCCAAATTTGTATGGGCGGTTTATGTGTGTGTGTGTGTGTGTGTATATGTATTTTAGATTGCCTATTTTTCGAATGGTAGGCTCGAACTCTTCTGTGAAGCGGAGTATCAACACACCGTGGTTCATATTAGTTCATATTGTTGCGGTTGTACTTATTGCATTGTGACATACCCATAAGTTCTTGTTGCCCCTAGAAAGTCAGAGAATAACAACATCCCAAAATACGCTTTGGCTTCTACTAAATAAAATGAAGTGTGTAAATATTCATGAGTAACACTATCATACGCTTTTATACAGACTGATCCAGAATAATTTTCATTAAACGTTACTATGGATTCTATAAGTAACATTGAGTCTAAATCGTGCAGTATGTATGTGTAGGTCTTTAACTGCTTTCTTACAAGGCCCTGCTGGCTAGCGATTTTAGACAGAAAGTTTTATGGTGATTTAAAATATTGCGGATATATTTACCAATATTATTATAATATAAAACTAACCTCAAATATCTACGAATGGAAAGTGTTGGGTACTTTTAGTTCAAGTATGCTTTTTCTGACACCTTTAGAATTTGTTGCTGTATTAGTTTTTAACTTTATATTATAATTCCTTTATAGAATGTTCGGAACAAGGGTACACAATTTACATTTAATCGGTATTAGCCATTAGGTGATTACTGATTAGTGTTTGTCTGGAAGTGGACTGGATTGTCACTGGAAGCGATATCACTGGCACACTGGCCCATTAATCAATCATCAATTGGACACAAACCTCTTGCACAGTTATAGTTGTATATATTGGAAATACCCTGAGCACTTTGTAAGCAAACATTTCAACCGAACTCGCCTTATACAGGGTGTTCTTTAAAAATGGGGCCATATTTCTGTAGTGTATTGGGGAACCAAGTAAGTGAAAATAGTTCCATTGAACTTATGTTCGAAAATGCTTTAATAAGAAGTTATAAGGGGAATGAAAAGCACAAATTGTAATTAAAATTCGAAATCCTCCGTTCTGCGAGAATAGAGGCATCTGCTTGTTGGATTAATGATTGTCGTACTCTTTTAAATACTCTTGGAGTGTTTCGGATTCGTGTAAATACGCCATCAGAGCGTCTCCAATTTCCTCGGTTTTGTGTATTTTATCTCCATAATCGTACAGATCTTTTGATGACATCGGCCAATTTGAGTTGTGGCCTCCTCTAGTTCGTCTAGCGGCCTATGGTCTCCAGAACTGTATTTTCAAACTCCATGTGTTGCCTGTTTGCCTCATGGCATAGCCACAAAATCTCCATTTGTGTGAGGCTATATGGCTTTGTCTAGTGGGATTAAATCGGATGACCTGGAAGGCCATGCAATTGGCCCATCGTGTCCGATCCAACGCCGAAAAAATATGCGGTTTCAAACATCAAATAAGGGTTCCTAATTTACCGACGCTAATTCCTTATGAAAGCATTTTCGCACATAAAGTCAAGAACTGTTTTGACCTACTGGGTTCCCCCACCACGCTGTGGAAACTTGGCCCGATATTTGAAGAACACCCTGCACATATACCCACGAAAAACGCTTTCCGTTTTGTTTGTTTGGCGTTTGTAACTATGTAGTATACTAAAAAACCGAAAAGTATATCTTAATTTTGGAAACAGCGTTAATTGTATATCATTTAATACTCCTTAAGAATTAGTATTGTGGTGTCTATACAAGCTTTTGTAAATTATGAATACAAGGCGTCTCCAAAAAATCATCAATAATTCTATTACGCTTTTGTTGAACTTATCAACTCGAAAAGGGTCTGCGGATAAGTTTGATTTTTTGGGGCAATTATTTTGGAAATGGAATTGTCAAAATGGATCTGCAGGTGATGTTTTTATGACGTTAAAGCGCCGTAATCAAATATACTTTCGGAAATGTATTCTGGAAAGGAAGTTGTTGGTTCGTTTTTTATTGTCTCTTGGAAATATGTTCGTTAAAAACAATATTTTCCATTGAATGCGGTTGTTGTTATCTAACTTTAAAGTTGTGGGAAATGACGATTAATATTTTTAACATTAACATTAATTAGCAATCAGAACAAGTTATTCTATAGGCTAATGTGCTAACATAGGATCTTAAAAAGCTAAAAATCCTTATATGTAATCAAATATACTTTCGGAAATGTATTCTGGAAAGGAAGTTGTTGGTTCGTTTTTTATTGTCTCTTGGAAATATGTTCGTTAAAAACAATATTTTCCATTGAATGCGGTTGTTGTTATCTAACTTTAAAGTTGTGGGAAATGACGATTAATATTTTTAACATTAACATTAATTAGCAATCAGAACAAGTTATTCTATAGGCTAATGTGCTAACATAGGATCTTAAAAAGCTAAAAATCCTTATATGTAATCAAATATACTTTCGGAAATGTATTCTGGAAAGGAAGTTGTTGGTTCGTTTTTTATTGTCTCTTGGAAATATGTTCGTTAAAAACAATATTTTCCATTGAATGCGGTTGTTGTTATCTAACTTTAAAGTTGTGGGAAATGACGATTAATATTTTTAACATTAACATTAATTAGCAATCAGAACAAGTTATTCTATAGGCTAATGTGCTAACATAGGATCTTAAAAAGCTAAAAATCCTTATATGTAA
>JABXWE010032859.1:0-34428 GCA_014611495.1 Limonius californicus
GTCGGGGAAGAAACTGCCAAGAATTGCCACATATGTATAACGTAAAATTGGTACTTAGGTAATTAATTCTAAGAATTATATGGAAATTTGGAAAAAAATTTAAGGTATTGTACAAATTTTATATACAAATTTTATATGTTTAAATAATTTAAGGGAATCACTAAATAATGTGAAATTCGTCATATGGCATTTTGCAGAAACTGACCTACGAGTGCAGGAATGCTGGGAATATATTTATAAATTAAGATAATTCTTTGGAATCTACTGGAATTTTTTACGAATTACTGCGGCAGATTAGGATTAAACGAATTGTTAAATGACGTTACAGCAATTTTCTGGATATTTCATGAGTTCTGTAAGAATTGCCTGTTAGGGAATTGTTTTGTGGGTATTAGTAATTTTTGGTCTAAATATTAGCCCTCCAACATTCTGATATTTTTCCTAGGACTATGTTATAGAAGTTATTCATTCAAGGCAAATAAAATCCAAATTGTAAATGAAAAATACTTTTGACGGTACATTACCTAACGGTTTACACTCCCTGCCGATCGTAAAGCAGTGTCTTGAATATTAGAACCACCACCAGAGAATTCGCTGCAAGTGCACTACAAACAAGCACGTTTCATAGTTTGTACGTAATAAACGGAAATTATTACATTCTAATTATTGCAAATCAACAACTAAGCCACCAATTAAATCGTACATTTGCGTAAAATTGCTACGCAATCATGCGTAATCGTTGTTTAGCAGTGATGCAGTTTACAGAAACAGTTGTCGAGTCTGGCAAAACGCTAATGAAAGAAATATATTACACGGACGTGCCCGTTCCTGTTATAGCGGCATCACGGGCAACAATACACATTAAGTGTATTGTTTTATGCTCAATTGAACGGAAAATGGTAGCATCTGCTGGCAGTTTTTCGCTCATTACGAGGGTTTACACTAGTGTAAGTAAGATGCCAGAGGCAACTTGCACGAAACGCTTAGCAAATAGACGAAATATCGTCTGGCGTAAATAAACGCTGACAATCGGGGTCGCCTCATGCATATTTCTTTAATGGGCTCGTTATTTATGGACAATCAGCAATTAGAGTTAAGATTCAGCAAAGATTGTCATTATAAAAAATTAAGCACCCGATGCAAAAGATATAATTCCCTGCAAATACTTTACGATACTGTGAGATTGACATAGCATAAAACAATACTAGTTGAACCCGTAGGCTACGCTCCACGTATATATGTGTACATGTACAATACACATTTAATCATTGGATTAAAAATTGATTTTTGTCTAAGTTAACACCCGCTATGTTTTAGTTTCGTATTCTTTTAATGCTATCAGTGTTATGTAGAAATTATATAGCTTGTGTAAAGCTCCTTTTACACGAGAAATTGACACTGAGAAGGATTTTTATGAAATTTCTCTGTATAGAACGCAAAATTTGGAGGATATTTTTGGTGGTTGTTGGTATATTTTAGAGGATTAAATACTTAAGGTGGTGGATTATAATACAATTCCTGAGTAGAAGGTTAAAACCGGCGCCAATAGTACGATTGGACACTTGTTGAGGACTAATCTATGTAAACTTTACATTAATCGAAATTTTTGCATAAATAAAGTGGCTAAATGGCTGGAGCACTGGGCTCCGGTGCGGAAGGCTGGGAGTTCAAACCCTCGACTCGATTCCTAGTCGCTTTAAATAATTGGATACCTGCATTCGAATGAACAAGGGGAAATAACGTCGTTGTGTACTGCGTGATGCCCACCACATCAACACGTGTCATGGATTTGATAAGGGACAACCGGGTATGAGAGCAACAGCATAAACACGAGACCTTCCGTCTTGCAGACCAAAATCCTTCGTGGGGTGTAGAGCCTCACCATTATTAGTATAAAGTGTGACAATCACTAAAGTCGACAGTTAAACAATGATAACCTCTAGCAAATTGTAGCCGCGCCCAATAATATCACAGCATGTGTTATTGTTTATTATATTTTTATGGAAGCTACCTGAATGAACTGATATTGTCCAGCGACCCTAACTATATACTATATCTCAGATCTATTAATACAAAGCGAATTTAATATACATGCAGGCGAAATGAATTTCAATAATGGAAATCTTTAAGTAAATATACTATGCCGCAATATACTATATAAACTGTTCGATATACGTAGCTGTGGGCTAATTATGTAAATATTTATAAGTTTTGTATGAGATTTCAGATCACCACCGTGAAGGCTAATTTTATGATGAAAAAGCTAGGCAGTCAGCGTTCCATTAATAGAATTGCACAGTTTCTAACCCAAATTTATTCCACGGAGTAATCTTTTTTTCCTCATTCAACCGCTTTCGTATTACTTCAGGGCGGTGCAGGCGTCTCTTGCACACTAAACCTTCATGCAGCATGTACCCTAAACTTAACTAAGGGAAATGCGGTCGCCCCAGCTGAGATTCGAACGCCCCAGCGGATCGACTACATTTCGCTGTGGCCCTCGTGGCAACGCGTTCCCGCACTAGATCACCGAGGCCCCTTTCACGGAGTAATCTGCAGCGCTTCAATGCATAGAAATATACACGAATTTTCGCGTTATGCGATGAAAACAATTAGATCCCGCTTCTATTAGTGCAGGGTTGGGAAACGACAAAGTTGAAACGGTGAAAATAGATACGGGATTAACATACACATCTTTAGATTCATAAAAGGATATTCATAATGGGATTCAACAGGAAACTAATGTCAGAGCATAGTCGCAAAATAAGTTCGGTTTCGTATTCTACTTACGCACTCTGCCTAACGCAAAATAGACTAAAAAAGCTGAGTTCGAAGTACAGGCAGCGCAAAAGTTTCCGAGAAAATTTCAAATACGCCAGCTTGTTAAAATAATTTCTCGAAATATAGCATTTCTTTTCTTTGGGAGTATCTCAATAGATTACTAGAGCAGATAGATTAGCGGTTTAAACTTTAGTTAATTTAATTACGCATTAGTTGAGTCATTTATTGAGTTTAGCTCACTAGTTCACTTTGCTAAACTCAGTTTATTTAGTTTTGCTTAAATAATAACAGGTCAGCTAGTTTAGCGGCTTACTCTCAACTGCTGCATTCAGTTATTATAGTTTTAGATAGTCACTCATTTAGTTGCCAGAAAGTTTCATGTAACTCAGTGCAGTGTAGTCTAAGTCGTCTTTGAGACTAGGGTTGGCGTCGAACTCGGGAACGGGAATGCTTGAAAAACGTTTCGGGAAAAACTGCTCAGCGAGGAAAAATTTGGGGCAAACAATTAAGTGCAAGTGCCAGGGGGTACGAACCGGGGGAGGAAGGTACGAGGAATACCACCGCCTCTACCAGCCGCTCTATCAAAGGAGAAAGAACAGCGATCGACATAGAAAACAACAAAGCTGTGGGAGAAGTGGTCAAAGATAAGCGGTGAGGGCCTAAGTGGCCTTTGGTAGTCTTTTGTAGCCGTTGGTAGCATTGGTAGCCTCTTTAAGCTCCCTTAATCCCTTTTAATTTAATTTAAATTAATCTCCTTTAATTAATTAATAAATTAGTATTATTTTGATTAGCCAAAAATTTTAACAACTTGCAATGGGGACAACAGAAGATAAGTTAACAATCGAGGTTAAAGAAAACTTCAGAATATTTCAGTTAACTGTAAAGCAGAGTATATTAGGGACATTTTAAGCCTAGGTATTTGTAACATCTACAAAAAAAACAATTTGAAAACTTCAATCTCATGTAATTTCAATTAACTTAATATCCTTTAATTTAATTTAATCTAATTTCCATAAATTTAAAGTTATATTTCATTTAGCGTGCAGATCAGAGAAGCCAAATCAGGGATCCCAAATAGGTGCGTTTAGGATTACTTTGATTAGAGGAAAACGGAAAATAATTTGTTCACAGTTTTTCACAGCTACCCGCAACCAGAGTATTTAGGGGTATTTTAGGTCGAACATTACGGCCGGAGGTCAAGTAGAACTGGTAATAAGAGAAGATGGGGGAAAAACATACACACGGAAGACTACACAACAGCAAACCAACAGCAAATCTCAACAGGAGGAAACACAATACCGGCCATGGAACAAGAAACAGTATTTACGGACAGACACAAACTAACAGTGCGGAAGATCCCAGGAGATGGGAACTGCTTATTCACCTCTATAGCAGACCAAAACACGGGGGGCACAGCAACGCAGGAATGGCTCAAACAGGAAGCTTTCAATTTAAGGAAAACGATCGTGTCATACATCAGAGAAAATATACTAAATTTCCAATTGCAACTGGAGGAAAATGTAAGAAGCCTAGCCCCGCACTCCGACGATCTAGCACATACATACGGTCCGGCATTACAAGTGGAAGCCTACTTAGAAGACCTAGGGGACGAAGCGTTCTGGGAAGGAGCCGAATCAATAGCAGCAGCAGCAATACAAACGGCGTCAATAGAAATACACTACGAGGCAGGCCCAACCTCCACACACACTCCGGTAGACACCAGCCAACCACTCAAAGAGATAAGAATAGCGTACAGGTCAGCAGGAGACGGCTCCAGAAACCATTACGACAGTATCACGGACACAGAAGACAGGGAACCCAGGGGAAGTAGGAACGGATCGCCTATCTAGCTGTCAACTGCAGAGGGGAAGGTTACGGGAGTACAATCCAGAAGCGAACTGCCACCTAAGTGGTAAAACACTGGTACTCAGTGCGGTAAATATTAAGTAGTTAAGTAGTCATTAGGAAACTAAGATAGAAGCAATCTGTTACCCTAAAACAATAGATAGATAAGAAATACGTACAATGTAAAACTTGAAACCAAAGCTATTAGGCTCTAAGGCCTAATCGCATAAAGGACAGTTTAAATAAGTTTGGGAGTCAATATTAAGAAGTTTATTAGTTATTACGAAACTAAGAGATGTGCAATCAGTAACCTTAGAACAGTAGATAGATCTGAAATAAGAACACTGTGAAACTTTGATACCAAAATTTATTAGGCTCAAATGCATAATCGCATAACGGTCTCGGTTACGTACTCAAAAATCCCATAGATGCGTAGCATACTAACTACCCGGAGTTGCAGCAGCGGTGTCTTGCGGTATGCATTGCAGACATGCTAACGTTGTGCAATACCCCACCCTATCCATTACATCCCTACCTACCTACTGGCATGAGGTGGCCCTGGCGTAATCCAGGATCGCCTCTTGAGTCACCTCCATGTTAGATGATGATGATGATGAATTAACGTAAGAATTAAGCATGGTCTGTCAAACCTAACAAGGTTGTACTGTTCTGATATCATATAAGTAGTGCTCAAAAATAAGTTCAGATTTATATTCTACATAATAATCGTGTAACAGCCGACATGCGACGTGTTAGCAATAAATAACAAATAAACTTTGGTACCTTTCTTGGGAATTCTTAGCAACTGTTAAGAATCATCGGAATTTGTAAAAACTTGTGAATATTATTTCAAGAATTGTGAAAACTGTATCTATACTCGGTGCGCTCAAGCAATAGAGTAATCACGTGAACACTGCATGCACACTGCTATAGTAGCCCTTCCTACAATCCCTATTACACTGTACTAAATGCGGTTCAGGTAAAGGCAATTTTGGCGCGAAATTCAAATTGAATTGTGTGTTCAAATCTGCTTCTGTTTCAACTTACAATTATTATTTTGTATCCGTTATTCTACATAGTCTTGAAAAAGAATTAACACAAACAGAACATTGAAGCAAGCTATAGCAGAAGGCGCAGCTTAACTAATGCAAGTTGTAAACTGGCCCTGTGTAAACGGGATGTTTGTAAAGCTTGTCACCACTTTTCTTAGCCAATAAGAAGAGCACTTGGAACAAACACGTGCTGGTCACGCGTATTTATTACTCTATTGCTTGGGCGCGCCGAGTATAGTTCTGAGACTTTTATGGAAAACGTAACGATATTTTTTAAAAACATTTATGAAATTTGAATAAATCACCGTCCATACATTATGAGCATTGTTTGGGAATTGTGGACAACATTTTGAGCTTTTGAGAATAATTTGCTAATTTTTGGAAAGTGTGGTAACTTTCTGAGAATTGGAAGATATATTTTTTTTTACTGTAAACCTTACAACGAAATTGTGGCCAGTATGTATAGTTGTGTAAAAGGTGACGAAACTACTATCGATATATGCAAACTATAGAAATGATTTGCATTTGTAAAAATTTGTTAAGATTAAAAAATCTTTGAGAGCATTTGTACGATTACGTAAGAGTTGTAGATATTATTCGGCCAAATCCTTAACAAGTGGTGCAACTGATTATGAAATTCTAGAATTTACTTGGGAAAATATGGTAATTATTTCGAAAAAGAACTTTTTTAGAAATTGTAATTGTAAGTATTACATGAAAACTGTCATCAGGCATGGGGATTATTTAGGTAATGTGATTGCCGATTTCTAGTAATTATTTATGTGGTACAGACACTTTTCGGAAGTTGTACAACAGTTAGAACAATGAATAGAATTTTTAATAATGGTAGAGCAGTGGGTATAGCGTGGAAGTCATAGGAGTAGCTGGCGTTTTATGGACAGTGTTCAAGTAATGAAGCAATTGTGGGCATTTTATATGATTGAAAATTATGCTGTAAAACAGAGGACATTACATCGGGTTTATTACCGCTCTACCACATTTGCTTTAGAAATCGGGGGGATCTCTTTTTTGCAAATTATAAAAAAAGTTGTAAATAGGACTATGTTTATGAGGGGTATTTACAATTTAATGGCAATTGCAAACCGCGTAACGAAATTCTAGAAATTGTATAGAAAATAGAAGCATTTTTAGTATTTATATATTCTGACCGCGCAAACTGAGACAATCGCATGTTAGTCCTGTGGTTAGACAGGAATTATGCGAATGCTATTCTCAAATTACATATTTGTATTGAAACTGGTAGAAATTTTTGGAAATAATAATTTTTCCGAATTGTAGAACTCATCTCAAAGCTTTTTAAGAGATTTGTTTAAAAAATGCGGAATTTGTTTCTTACAGAAACATAATAGTTGTAGGAATTACATAACACTTTTACGGTATTTTTTTTTGGAAATTATAGGAATGTGAAAATGGGAATATTAGATGGGTCCTGGTATTTTCTAATTGTGGGGTTTTATCGTAACTGGAAACAGTACAAAGTCA
Organism: Limonius californicus; assembly: GCA_014611495.1. Taxonomy (NCBI): domain Eukaryota; kingdom Metazoa; phylum Arthropoda; class Insecta; order Coleoptera; family Elateridae; genus Limonius; species Limonius californicus. Next base: position 7,179 of record JABXWE010032859.1, read on the forward strand.
GGTTGTAAAAGGGCGAAGGGAAGGAGTAACAACATAGTTAAAAACCAGGGGTTAGCCGGCCCGGCTGATACTACCCTGTAAGGGCCTATGGCTAGGGTTTCATGGCGCAAACTGGCCAACGGTTCCGAAGACAGATGATTATGTCTATAACCAATGGCGGAGGAAGCGGAAGAGGCCACTAAGGAACAGATTGAGCTTCCAAGTCCAGAAAAACAATCGATTTAGTGAAAGAAAACCACGAATATAAATAATCTAAAATTTGTAAAATGTTAAAAACCCAATAATATCTGAGACAGGAAAAATTGAAGATAAACACCGCAGTGGTTGCCCAAAACAAAAAAACATCAATGAGAGAGGACAATGCATTGCGGAGGACGAACCTGGTAGTCAGAAGCCTCAAATCAACAGATTTAACCAAAATATGGTCCGCAGCTGCTGATGTAAGTGCATGCAGTTCTACTGTAAGACGGAGACTTCTTAAATCTGGACCTAGGGGTTGCAAAGCCCGGAAGAAACCCCTTCTATCAGATAAACAAAGGCTCTACCGTTTGAGATGGGCAAAGGATCATCACCATTGGACCCCAGAACAATGGCAGAAGATACTATTTAGTGACGAATCTACTTTTAACATTAACAATCATGCTGGAAACACATTTGAAGAACTGTAACATCATTATTAGATTTATAACAGAACTCAAGTGATTATACTATTTAATTACAATTTTTTTTATTATTATTTTATATTATGGTAGTACGTGGGAATTTAGATAAATTATATAAATTATAAATAATATTTCTAAAAATTGTATGGGAATCGTTAGGAAGTGTTGTATATTGTTATGAAAGTCTTGGAATTAAGACTTTTTAGAAGAACCATGGAATATTGTACCCTCCACCTTGTAGGCATTGCAAAGGAATGGTTTAAGAATTACCGCAAATACATAGAACTCATGGGATTTAGGCATTTTAGTATATGTCAGTATATTGAATAATCCCTGATATCCCAAACATCTGTATTATAGTGGTATAGAAGATACACTTGCAACTCCTACAATGTTATATTATTTTAGAAATATAAGTAGTAAGAAGAGAATATCGATAAAAAAAAAACATCAGGTTTTAAAAATACAACAGTTCAGGAAGTTTTACTTAAAAAAGATATGTTTATTTGGAATATTATTTACATATCTTTCCTAACGTATACTAGTTATGCTTTACGCTTTAATGTTGTCATGCAGAAGCTAACCAAGACCTATCTTCTGATCACTCCCCAGTTATAATTACCATCAGCACAACAATAATCACTAAAGAAACCCCCATAAAACTCTGTGCTAAAAATACGGATTGGGACAGTTTCCGATTCCAACTGGAAGAAAATGTTAGCCTATAGTGCGTTTCAGAATCGCCGTGCAGCATGGAGAAGATAGTGCAATGTTTTTCTTAGGGAACAAACATGACATTGTTGCCAGTATTCGTAATCTCTTAACAATAGCACGTCGGGTTTATTTTGTTGAAATGAGGTGGGTGTTCAGAAATTCTCAAACAAAAATAATATTAACCAACCAAGATAATAATGTTAAGTTCTTAATTTGTTTTGTTATATACAATTAGGAATTTCTCTTTGTAAACTAATGTAATTTTCAAAATGAATCATACACATGGAGAATAATGACAATACTCAGGAATTTGTTAATGGGTATTTAATTATTCAATCACCTAAAAAAGACGGCAGCCCGATAAAATATCCACTTCACGAACAATTAAATATTCTGAACTGTGTTAGGGAGGGTACATGAAGATGAAGATTTGGCAAACTTTTCAAAGAGCACTCTACATAGGATGTTAATTGACGCAGGATTTCAATATGAAAAAAGAGAAAGACGCGGATTGCTGTTAGAAAAAGAAGAAATCATTACGTGGCGCCATACGTATTTACGTGAAATTCGGAAGTACAGAGAAAATAATTACACCACTATATTTCTCGATGAGTCATGGGTAAATATTGGGCAGTGTTGATAGAGAATGGCTGGACACTTCATTAAAATCCTTCAGGCAAGCATTCGTCCAAGGTTTATCGCCTGGATTAAAGGCACCGAATCAACGCGGGCACCGTTTTGTTTTGCTCAACGCGGGAAGCAGTAATGGATTTATTGAAGGAGCGGAGCTCACATTTTTGGCAAAAAAAATCACGCAAGACTACCAAGGTGAAATGGACGGCCCACTTTTCGAAAAATGGTTTGAAGACTCGTTAATACCAAATATTCCTGAGAAAAGCGTGGTGGTGATGGATAACGCATCTTATCATAGTAGGAAATCAGAAATATTTCCAAATAATTCTTGGAACAAGGATCGCATCAAAGATTGGCTTAGCTCAAAGGATCATCATTTTGAAGAAAATTACTTGAAAAAAGAATTACTGGAGGTAGTAAATACATTCAAATATAAGTATGATGCGGGATATTTAATAGATAATTTCCCTCATTTTCTATTAACCAATAATAAGTCTCTATTTTGAATTTATCCACCAATTAGGCTGGTATTATACTGGTAATACCCCTAGGGAAATTATCGGTATAATCAACTCGTATTGGTTCAAATTTCGAAATAGAAGACATTCAATTGGTTGACAATGACATAAGTAAAAATGTCAGATGTCAAATTTATTTTATTCGCGAAATTCTCTGAACAAATACCCCTCGTTCAGCCATATATCCTTAAAATTTTTCCTTGCTGCCTTGCACGCGTGTTTGTTGCCCCTAAAAACTGCCCGCGCGCTACGCGCTTGGGCAGTTTTTGTTGCAACAAACACTTGTGCGACAGCGCGGAAAAATTTTCAGTAATATGCCTGACACTTGGGATATTGTATATGAAAATATCGCTAAAAAACACAATGTTACAATTCTCCGTTTACCACCGTATCACTGTGAGCTTAACCCAATTGAAATGGTATGGAGCCAAGTAAAAAGGTATATAGGTGCGAAAAATACTACTTTTAAGGCAAATGACGTTGAAAATTTAATCAAGGAAGCATATTCTCAAGTGACACCAGAAAATTGGAGCAACTACGTAGGCCATGTGGGGAAATTAGAAATCAATGTGGGAAGTTGACAACATAATGGACGAAATAGAGTCCATAATTATCAATGTCAACGCTGGTGATAGTGATAGTGATCTAAGTATTTTTAGCGACAGTGATAATTAACTATAAAACATGTCGTATATTTCACAAAATCTTCATAATTTTATGTAATTTATTTTCTCAGTTATATAATAGTGCTTGCATATTATATCAAGCTGGTAATTGTTTTGTTTCTTTTTTACTCTTATAAATATGTAAATAATAAACAATTAATTGCACTTAGCAAAAATTGTACTCTCAGGTTTAATAAAATATAAATGTTTTAGAACCACTGAACCTGGCATTTAGCAACACGCTTCTTTTAGGGGTTACAATAGCATTACCGTACTTCAAACCTTTGTGTGAAAGGGATTAAATTTTATGTCTTAAAGGTGCCTTACAAATCAGTTTGACAACCTTGTATTTGTATCTTCTCCATGCTGCACGGGACTCTGAAAGGCACTATAGCTATTAGAATTAAAGACCTCCAAGACATGGACGAAGCAACTCGATATCTAACTACCATTTTTCAAGCTGCTGAGTAGCAATAACATCCAATAACCCGCATTAAATAGCTAACATTTCCCGCAATGTACGAAACCTCATCATGAGAAGTACAGAGCTAGAAACCAGTGGCAAAAAACAAGAAACAGACAAGACAATACGTCCTATAAGAGGACTCACCAACTGCATAACACATTAATGAAAGCACGCAATGAATCCTTTAAGGAATCTCATTAGCCATTTTCAGTTCATCTTCGAACATAGGCCTCCCTCATTTGCCACCATTTTCTTCTTAGTATTGGACCATCTGTCGTCTTTGAACCGTGCTACATGCCCCGCAAAGTTCAATTTCTGCTCCGTCACAGCTTCCGCAATGTCTCTAATCTTTGTTTTTTGCCGGATCACCAATTTCGGTTTCAATCTCTTAGGGATATGCCGAGCATCTGCCGTTCCATGGCGGCTCTTTGAGTCGTTTTCAATTCAATTTATTCATTGTTTGTTTTGTGATGGTCCATGTCTCGGCTCCATACATCAATACTGGCAGAACACATTGAGCAGAAAGTCGTCTTCCTTAGAATGTTCCTTAGAACATGGGTATATTTTTGTTTTGTAAGGCATTGTTTAACTTGCCAAATGCTACCCATGCTAAACGTTTTCTTCTGTTGATCTCTATCAACTGCTTTTCTTTGCCTAAGGATATCATATATCCAAGATAATTGTAGCTTTGAACATTTTCTATATCTTTATTATGTATTTTGATATGAGGGTCCACACTTTACACATCAGCTTAGTTTTAGCAAAGTTCATATTGAGTCCAATTTTAGCAGTTTCGTTATTTAAACGCCAGAGTTGGAAACGACAAAAGTAGGGGACTAGGAAGTATAGGAGGAAAAGGAGAAGTGGAAAGAAATAGCAATGGAGAGAAACTATTACAATTTAGTATAGCACATGACAGCAAAATAGGCAATACGTTCTATGAACAAGAAATCAAATATACATTTGAAGCAATAGAATGAAATGCGAGAAGTCTAATAGATTACCTAATATATACCAAACAAATGGACCAACTAGTACAAGGAGTCCAAATAAATAAAAATGCTGAACTAAACACACAACACAAATTGGTAGCAGCAGAGATTAGCATTAACCTCCCAAAAAAGAAAATACGAAAAACTGCGAGGTAACACAGATAGGAAAGCCAAAAGAGAGAGAAATAAGAGATGAATACCAAAGAAGAGGAACTTAACAAATCCAGTGAGGCAAAGAAAGAAATGACAATAGAGGAGCAATGAGCAACACTCAAAAAATTCTACAAATAGAAGCAAGGAAAGCATGTGGAGCAAAGAAAGTAACACAAAACACAAAAAGAACTACATGGTGGAATGAAGAGGTAAGGGGAAAAGTAAGGAATAAAAAGGAAGCATGGAAGAAATACTTACGAACAAACAAAGAAGAATACGTGATAAGGAGACGAGACACAAAAGAGGAACTAAAGAAAGCAAAAAGAAGAAACTGGGAAGAATTTGGAGAAGAAATACAAAACTCCTTCCAGGAAAACAATAGGAAATTCTGGAATACGGTAAAATCTTTAAGAACAAAAAGAAGCAAACGTATCAAATTCGTCAAAGATCACAAAGGACAATAAGCCAAAACGAACAAGAAAACATAAATACATGGAGGAAACATTATAGAAAAAAAATTAAAAAGAGCGATCAAGAGGAAAAGCAAGAAGGAATGGGAGGAATAACTCAAGAAGAAGTAAAAATGGCGATAAAAGAAACCCGAATTGGTAAAGAAGGAGGACCAGACGGAATAGCACCCGAAATGATAAAATGGGGAGGAAACAGAGTAATAGAATGGATGACAGAAATAATCAACAAGGCACGGGCACAAAAACAAATACCGGAGGACTGGGAAAGGAATATACTGATGAATATACAAGACAGGAAATGAAAACTACAGAGCAATATATCTAGCACCAGTTGCGCTAAAGATATACAGCAAGATAATAGAAAAGAGACTTAGAGCAGAGATAGGGGGAAAGATAGGAGATGAGCAAGGAGGATTTAGAGCAGCAAGTCAAACCACGCATCATATAAGTGTACTAAGAAAAATAATGGAAGATAAAATCGCATCAAACACGAGTTTACTTACGACATTTATAGATATAAAAGCAGCATTCGACACGGTTAACAGAGATAAAATATGAGAACGTCTAAAACAAATTCAAACAACACCAAAACTAACAAAGATAATAAAGAGCATATGCAGAAGGGTACAAGGCATAGTGCCGATCAACGGGATAAAGTCAGAACTATTCCCAATGGAAATAGGGCTTAAACAAGGAGATTCACTAAGCCCCCTTTCATTCATTATATACATTGACAGAATAATGAAGAATTGCATCGAGAAGAAGACACCCAAAACAACAGTAGGGTTCAAAGACCTACAACCAATAAAAATAGAAGCACTAATGTATGCAGACGATATAGTCCTCCTAGCAGACAAGGCAAAGAAGATGCAAAAACTAATAGACATTTGGACATCAGAAGTGGAAGCGATGGGAATGACAATAAACGAGAGCAAAACCATGACAGTGCAAATACAAAGAAAAAATGGAAATAACACACAAGATTTCACATGCAAGGGAAAGAAGTTAGAATCAGTAACGAACTTTGAATACCTGGGGACGATCATAAGCAGCGACGGAAGGATAGAATCAGAAATAGCCAATAGAATAAAGAAAGCAACAAATACATACTACGCGATTAACCGGACGCTTCTAGGGAAAAAGGAAATAGAAAAGAAGACAAAGCTTCAAATATATAATACAGTAGTAATACCAACAATGACATATACAATAGAAGTATTGCCTACACTCAAAGAACACAAAGGGAAAATAACCACAATAGAAAATGAAGTACCCGAGAAAGATACAAGGAGTAACGAAACTAGAAAGATGGAGGAATGAAGCACTATACAAGGAACTTAAACAAGAACCAGTCACAATAAAGATAGAGAAAAAACAATTAGCATGGTTCGGACATGTTAACAGAATGAATCCAGACAGGAAAACCAAACAATTCTTAAGCGCTAAACCAATATGAAAGAAAACAGCGGGGAGACCGAGGAAAGCACTAAACAATATTATAGAAGAGATAGCAGAGAAACTCGACACAACACAAGACCAAATGAAGGAATTAGCAGCCAATCGGAATAAATGGAAGAGATGGATAACATCCAAATACCCGATGCCGTAATGGTACAAGGGACTAGAGAAAGAAGAAGAAGATATGAGGGTCCACTTTACACATCACCTTAGTTTTAGCAAAGTTCATATTGAGTCCAATTTTAGCAGTTTCGTTATTTAATTCAGTTAGCATGTTTTGCAGATTGCTGGGTGTTTGGGCAATGCGAACATCATCTGCATATCGGAGGTGGTTTAATCTTCTTCCGTTGATCTTTATATCCTTATCTTTCCATTCTAACTTCCTGAAAACATCCTCCAGAGCAAGGTTGAAAACGTTTGGGATCAGAGTGTCGCCCTGTCTTAAGCCTCTTTTAATCATAACGTGGTCTGCATATTCTTGCAATTTTATGGTAGACGTGGCATTACTGTAGATCTGTAAATATTTGGGATACCTTTTATTCTGCTACGGCACTAATTGACGATACTAACGTGATTAATAATGAGTCCGTATGAACATTTTGTTACTTCAAAAGATAAACAACGAATAAGAAAGGTTCGAATCAAGTTATTAAAACGGTACAAATACATAAATAAATAAATGATATCAAAGAAAAAGCACCAACCTATTTGATCCACTATTTGAAATTGTTTTGAATTTTAACTCCAGGCTTGTACAGTTGCAATATAAACCAACTTCGTTGCAATACGAGATATTTGTGGTAGGGCTTCCTTGCGGTTCTGCACATACTAATGATACAAAAACTGTCCCACGAGCATTTAATTGGCGATTTTGAAATTTCAACGGACACACATTGCATGCAAGGTGTAAAGTTTATTTTTCGCAAGCTATTTCGCGTGCATGTTTAAAAAATTAACACGTTTGCGTAAATATGCTTGCGCGGTTTAATTTTAGGATAACTGCAACTAACTGGGTTATCGTGTTTAAAATTACACGTCCGTGGTTTAGACCTTAGAAAAAGACACGTACAGACGGATAATTCCGAGCTATTTTCGTGAAGTCCTCTCCATATTTAACGAGAGAACAATCGATTTGCGCTGAAGTGCTGAGTCATATTTGCAGAGAAGAGACATAGTGGCATAGTTTAAGCTTTTTGGCAAGGACGTAAAGTTTTTACGAGGAGTCGTTTCCATAATTTTTTATTTCGTATAACTATAAAAGTTGCTTACAGAAGCTTCAGTAATAGCAGTTTTGAATTTGGAAACACACTCGCATCCAGTTTTCAAACGAGCGAAGCAATTAAAAGTTTAATTGAATTTACTTCGTTGTTGGAATGATAACAATATTACGAGGAAAATTTTATAAGGCCCAAACAAAGCCTGAAATAGCGCGTTTAAGCAGGCCCTTGAAGATGATGTTTTTCTTTGGGTAAAACTTCTTCAATTTCATTTTTAGATTTATAAATCCACCTAAACGCAACGGGAATTTTAACGAAGATTCGGGTATTTTTATCCATACGGATATTTTTGTATATAACTTTTTGCAATAGCAAAATGTAGTTTCGATGTTATATCAAAAAGTCCTTGAATGTTTGACTGATCTGCAAACAGAACGAATGGCGTTATAAACAGACAGAACCAATCACACATCAATATTGACCTTCGGATATTACAACAGTTGTCAGATTTATCCGTGTTGGCGGTTCGCAAATAAATAGCTTTTATCAAATTATAGTTGATATCCCGTTCTTGTAATTTTATTTTCAATTGCGTTTTATGTTATGTGATAAAATTTATAACGAAAATATTGCTGAAAATCTGCAACCGGACAACAATGTTACCCTTCTAAAATTAACAGAATATATTCCGCCCTAACTTGAGATTGCTGACTTAGTCGGAAAATTTGCGATTGGCGAGTACTCTGGATGTACGATTGTGCCAATCTTTCAATGTGGGACAAGCGCATCAATTTGACCAATTTAAGTGTGTCGCATATGTAAAATCAAAAATATACGATTACTGGAATATTTGACTGATTTTGAAACAGCTAATAACGTCGACAGAACAAAACCTACGTCAGCTGTATCGACCTTCCTTGAATATTCACTTTGCATACTATCATATCACATTTTATATCAGTAACTAGTTTTAAATGCCAAATTTACAGGTAATATCAGGATTAACCTAAATTTAGGGTAAATTCCGCAATTGGCAACAGTGTAGATGTCGAAAAACCGACCTGATCCGAATTCACCCAAAGTTTATGTGCAAGCTTACAACAGTAAATTTTTAATTGACTAAAGAAGAGGCGAGATCCGCTGTTAGGGCACATGCTTAGACGAGATGGAATAATGAAGATCATAATAGAAGGGGAAATAGAAGGGGAAATAGAAGGAAGAAATACTAGAGGAAGGCCGCGTCTGCAATATATCAAGCAAATCATGGAAGATGCGGAATGTAACACTTATGAAGGGCTTAAAAGAAAGGCAATGAACCGCCAAGAATGGTTAACTGTGACAAACCAGTTTACGGGCTGACGACTTAATGGATAATGGATTATTGTGGATGTACTTTTGAGTCCATCTTTATGTGGACCGAGTTGGCCAATTAAGTCAATTAAGTTAATTAAACGGTACAGGTCTAATGTTCTGGATGTTCTTCGAATAATTACAAAATTGTGAAACCGGACTAATCCGAATATAACAAGATTTGAAGTTACATCCTGGCTTAAACCAGCAAATTTAAATATACAATTTATAGAGAAAACAAGAATTTTTTAAAGTTGCCAAATACAGCAACATGACAACAATGTTACGCTTGTAAGACCGTACCGATTCAAATTCGGCAAGATTTGAGGATATATCCTGTTTTAAGCAAACAAAACTGGACTCATCCGAATCCGATAAAATGTAAAGTTATATCCTAGCTTAAACTAACAGCAAATTTAAATACACATTTTACAAGGAATACGAATATTTCTTAAAAATTGCTGTAAACAGAAATATACATCAACAACACTGCCCCAGTAAGACTGGACCGATCCAAATAAGGCACAATTTCAAGGTGTATCCTGGCTAAAACTAACACAATTATATATAAAATTTACAAAGAAAACCAAGATTTTTTTATAATTGCTATAAATACAGCCACACGACAACAATATTACTCTTGTACGACTAGACTGATCCAAATACGATAGAATTTAAGGTTATATTCTGTCCTATATATTATATCCGACCAATTTATCTAGGCAGAATTTCTTTAAAGACAGAATTTGAGGTTATCCTGCTGTAAATACAGCAACATGACAACAATGATACCCTTGTACGACTGGACCAGTCCAAATACGATAGAATTTAGGGTTATATCCTAACTTAAACCGACAAATTGTTCTACACACTTGACGCGAAAAGCCAGAATTTCTTTAAAATTGCAGACAATAGAACTATTTGGCAACAATGTTGCTTTTTTTATCTACACATTTGACGCGAAAAGCCAGAATTTCTTTAAAATTGCTGACAATAGAACTATTTGACAACAATGTTGCTCTTGTAAGACTCGATCCAAATCAGACAGAATTTGAGGTTATACTGCAACATGACAACAATGTTACTCTTATACGACTGGACCGATCCAAATACGATAGAATTTAAGGTTATATCCTAGCTTAAACCGGCAAATTTATCTACACACTTGACGCGAAAACCAAGCATTTCTTTAAAATTGCTGACAATGGAACTACTTGGCAACAACGTTGGTCTTTGTAAGACTCGATCCAAATAAGACAGAATTTGAGGTTATACTACTGTAAATACAGCAACATGAAAACAATGTTACTCTTGTACAACTGGACCGATCCAAATACGATAGAATGTGACGTTATATTATTCTTGCTTAAACCGCCGACAAATTTAAATACGCACTTTACAACGAAAGCGAGGATTCCTTTAAAATTTCTGCAATCAGAACTATATGACAACAGCAATACCTCAGTAAACTGGACCGATCCACCGACCTGGGGATAGCTACCTACCAGGGGCGTCCTCAATGTGGCGTATTTGGGACGGCTTTTTCGTGGATAATCGTAAGTGACACAAAAGGTTAGTGTTGAAAAAGGCCGCTCGCGACGTGTAAACGCGCTGACTAGTAACGGCTAAAAATCGGCATCGCGAAGGAAGCTACCCAGTCCAACTGTGCACTGGAGTAGATCCCAGGTACACCAGAGGAACAATGCGTCAAAGATCCGGCTTAAACGTCAAAGACCCGGCTTAAACGTCAAAACCCAGGCTTAAAAACTGTAGACTGGCGGAAACTAACCAGCAAAACCGAGAAGGCTGGAGTCATCCCGGCCTTCTCCGTGGATAAGGCATCTTATAGGATCCTTGAACAAGCTTGGTTCAAGGTCTACTATGGGCTGAGAATCGTGATATTCAGGCCTGTACAGAGCTTCAAGGCCTCATCCAGACTGGTCTGGAAATGCTACGAAGAACTCAATGACCTGGCAGGGCCAGAACATTGCGAGGCTGCTCTGGGTTCCGGGCCACTGCGGGATCGAAGGTAACGAAAAAGTGGACGAACTCGCAAGGCAGGGTTCAACAGGGTCCTACTACGGCCCTGAACCCGCACTGGATCCTACTACGGCCCTGAACTTGCACTGGATCCTACTACGGCCCTGAACATGCACTGGTAGTATCAAGTATCAAAAAATATAATCCATAACTGAATCAGCGAATGGATTTGCAACCAACATAAAGTTTATTGGACCAACAGACCAGATTGAATCCATAGTAAGGCATTTATTAACAAACCTTGCACCACTAGAGTCAGAGAACTGCTTATGTTAAGCAGGACACAGCCGAGAATCCTTACGGGTCTCCTACCAGGACACGCGGCTGTCAAGAATCACCTCAGGAGGACTAGGAAATTCTATGGAGACGCCACATCGGCCACATGCAGCCTCTGCAGTAAGGTACCACAAACCGCAATGCATATTCTATGTAGCTGCGATGCGCTGACTGGTAAAAAACAACGCATATTCGGGCAACCATGGAACCGTAAGGGTTTAATACACATCCCGTAAGTGACACGTACACTATGGTACAAGAAAGCAAGATCACGGATTAGGCATGAGTAACTACCATACGACAATAGGCTAAAAGAAAAAAAAACTAACTGGACCGGTCCAAATAAGAGAGAATTTGAGGTTATATCCTAGGTTAAACCAGCAAATTTAAATATAAAATTTACAAAGAAAACCAGAATTTCTTTAAAATTGCTGTGAATGGACACGACAACAATGATACTCTTGTACGACTGGACCATACAAATACGATAGCATTTAAGGTTATATCCTAGCTTAACCCGTAACCGGAGATGGCCCGTTCGCGTCACGTTACCGGAGACGGCGGTCTCTCAGACCGTTACGTATTTTAAATGGTTTTATGTTATTTTATGTAATTGTGCATGTCATAAGAAGGTTTAATAAATTAGACAGTTGTTTCTTTTATAACTCTATGAAAACCAAAAGCTGAAATATAACAAACTGATATATCAAAAAATGTATTTTAAATGCTAGTAGCACATTGTACACACAGTTTTCTACTACATTCTAAGCATATGGGAAGTTTACAAACGGTACAGATGTATTGCGTTTTTCTCTTCTTCTTGGGGTCACAACAATGACATGTTTTTCTTATTTGCAGCCTTTCTTCATGTTCTACATTTTGAACTTCATAATTTGCGTCTGGTCCTAGAATAAAACATTATAACACAATACAGAAAATAATAGACCTAAAATTTACCTAGGATACGTTTGATACAGCATTTTAATTCTCTAGAAATTCTGATGTTTGTAAGACGTCTCTGCATATGAGGAGTGACAAGTTGCTTTGCTAATGCTTTTGTAAATTTTGATCTTTCTACTAACGCATTATCTTTGTAGAGTTGGTATAAAATATGCGCGTTTACACTGCTTATGTCTAGAATACGAAAAAAGATCGTCATAGGCCATCTACGGGTTCTGCGGCTGGAACAGTAATTAGCACATTTCTCATCTAACGTATCCACACCTCCTTTCGTACTATTATACCAAGTTATTATTTCTGGTTTTCCTGTATCGCAATCTCTTTCATTTCGATGGTGCATCGATGAAATCAACAAGACAGATTTTCCTTTTTTTGGACAATAAGATACCATAGTAAGGTCTTTTGTAAAACCATACAACGTTGAACCAACTTCCTTCTTCTTATCGGGCAAAAATTCAGCTGGTATTTCTCTTTTATTTTTTTTCAAGGTTCCTACATATGTGAGGCCCTTGTTTTTTAATAAATTAACCAGCTCAATGGAACTGAACCAATTATCAGCTGTTATATTTTTATTTGTATTATGTAGAGGTTTTGTCAAACGAAGCACTGCCTGCGTAGGTTTGCTATATTTCTTTTCATTTTCTGTAAGGGTTTGTCCGTCTGTATCTTTGCCACAGTATATATAGCCATTGTAAAAATAGTTGTTCTTAGCATCGCATAAACACATTACTTTCAATCCATACTTGGCTGGTTTGTTCGGCATGTACATTTTGAATTTACATCTTCCTCTAAAACTTACCAGCATTTCATCTACACACCCTGAAACACCTAAACTATAAGCATCCTGACATTTGGTTACAAATTTATCGAACAGTTCGCTGATTGGAGCCGTTGGATTATCAGCTTTTCTTAGATCTGTCGTCCGGATTGTCAAAACGAAGACAAACGAGTAAAAAGGCGAACCTCTTTTGATTCATAACAGCACGAAAAATATCTCGTCCTGTACCATCAGTGGCAAACAGGGTTTCAATATTTTCGTGATTACTTTTGAAGACGGCCGTGTACAGCAATAAGCCAAGGAATGCTTTCAATTCAATAATATCAATATCTTTGATATCACTCCTGCTTGTATTGATATATTTAGATCTTTCTCTTCTTATCTTTTCATTGGTCCATCCTAATATAATTTGAAGCATGTCCTCAGTAAAAATTAAACTCCACACCGAAAGTTCACTAGGAGCACTTCCTATGCCGACTTTCGCATAAGGTCTATGACCAGGAAGTTGCACGATAATATTGTGACTTCTAGTGCGAGAAGTTCCTATCTGAGTCTCTGCATGCCACCTGAAGTTATTTTTTCCAAGAAAGATTTTCCTTTTTGAGGAATCTATTGCTTGGTGTTGATTATCATCCGAAATGGCTTCTTCGCACAACTGTTCATTTCTTTCATTCTCACAAAATTTGTCATCCTCTTGTTCAGAATCTGATTCATGCTCACTTTCTATTACAAAGTCTTCATCACAACTCTCAATATCACTTGCACTATCATTGTCTTCCTCAAACCACTGCAAAACTGTTTCTTCATAATTTTTGTCGCCATACCTAACACGTTTTGATGGTCCCGCGCCATAATCCATATTTCTTACTTACGGTACATAAACGGAGATGGCGGTCTCACAGACGGGTGATGCACTTTGAATGCTAACCACGTGCAGTCAAATGAATTTACAAAGATGAAATTTTGTACGCAAGTGTATTTTGCTCCCACTTGAAGGTACCTAGTGGGAAAACCTGCTGTGATGTATAGCCAGACAGAAGAATCCAAACTACTGTTAAGGGGTGTCTGGTAGACCGCTCGTCTCCGGTTACGGGTTAAACCGGAAAATGTATCTACACACTTTACGAGAAAAGCTAGGATTTCTATAAAATTGCTGACGTTAGAACTAATTGACAACAATGATGCCCTTGTAAAACTCGATCCAAACAAGACAGAATTTGAGGTTATATCCTGGCCTTAGGCTTGCATATTTAAATACAACATTAACAGAGAAAACGAGTATTTCTTTAAAATTACTATTGCAACGTGACAACAATGATACTCTTATAAGACTGGACCGATTAAAATACGATTGAATTTGAGGTTATATTCTGGTTTATGGATTCGATTGGATTCGTAATAAAACCAAAGCTGACGACGTGGCACCTTTTGCGACGAGAAAATGATAGATGGAGCAAAAATGTAACCGAATGGAGGCCAAGGACAGGAAAAAGAGATCGCGGAAGACTGAGAACCAGATGGAGAGATGACATCAATAGGGTCGCATGAACACAATGGATGGGAGCGAAGGCAGATCGCATAACATGGCGACAACTTGGGGAGGCGTACGTCCAGCGATGGAATATTTGAACGCTGGGGATGATGATGATGATTCTGGCTTAAACCAGCAAATTTAAATATACAATTTACAGAAACGATGAGGATGTTTTTAAAAATGTTGTAAATACAGCAACATAGCAACAATGTCAGTCTTGTACGACTAGATTTATCCAAATACAATAGAATTTAAGGTTATATCCTATCCTATATATTATATCCGATAAATTTATCTACACACGTTAAGCCAAAAGCCAGGATTTCTTTAAAGTTGTTGACAAAACTATTTGGCAGCAATGTTGATCTTGTAAGACTCGATCCAAATAAGACAGAATTTGAGATTATATTGCTGTAAATACAGCAAAATGACAACAATGTTACTAGTGTACGACTGGACCGATCCAAATACCCACGATAGAATTTAAGGTTATATCCTAGCTTAAACCGCCGGCAACTTTACAAAGAAAACGAGGATTTGTTTAAAAGTGCTGTAAACAGAACTGTATGACAACAACAATGCCTCAGTAAACTGGACCGATCCACCGACCCGATTAAAATACGATAGAATTTGTGGTTATATCCTTATGTAAACCCGCAAATTTAGGATTGGTTAAACAAGTTCTAATATTGCTGGTGTAATTCTTAATCCACCATTAGGTGGTGTAGGCGCGCTGCCTCGTTAGTTTAAATATATCACGATTTCTCTAATTTTTTTTACTAAAATGTGAACATTTGGGAAGAGAAAAAAATTTGAGTCTATTATTCTTCTTAATAGTTATTATTTTATGTATTACAAATAGCGAAAAATTCTATGAAACATTTAATCATATACTTACAATGCACCGTAGGTGCATGTCGAGTTTAAATTTAAATTATTATCAACAAGGTTGTGGGTTCGTTAGATGATAACTTGGTTTGTTAACCCCTGGTGTTTAGCATTCTACCTTAAAATATACGTGCGATAAAGCACATGTAGGGCATTCTGACAACACTCGAAAACATTACACCCAAAGTAGTACAGTTACTTAACTGGCTCTACCAGCCCACAGTACGCTTACAACTGGATAAGAATAAATAGAAAACGTGAGAATTGCCCAAATAATACATTCAAGCGCGCACAATGCTCAATCTAACGGAATGAATTTGATAGGACGTCTCTGAAATCGGAAAACTCCAGGCAGAATGAATTTTTGCTATTTTTAGGGCTTATCCGATTATTTTCGGTTTGACGGTTGAATATTCGGAATTTATCTTGACACATATTTTAAGGACAATTAGAAGCAAGGGCGTAAAAATAGAGCGCTGGAAATGGCATCTATGCAAAGAAACCAACAGAAGTGGGTTTAAAATAACCCGAAATTCTCGAGGAAATACCGAAGACGCTCACCGCAGCGAGTGTGACAATTTAAGCGTGGAAATTCAATAGCAGATATACATGCAGGTGTTTAAAAATACGATTCCACCGATAAAGATTTTAGAGGCTCGCTTTAAACGTGCAGGATGAAATATTCTCACAACAGGCAAAGTTTTCAGGATTTTTCATTTTTTACAAAAAAAATACATAAAAATGCTTGTTTTTCAGATCTTACCCCTCCGGAAGAATAACTCTATAAATATGGGTAATAGATACATATAGAAATTTACATCCTGCGAAAAGCCAAAACTTTCTACGAATTCTCAACTGTAGAGAAACGAATTTGACAATCCTCAATTTTAATCCCTTTAAAAATATTATTAAGGAACATAGGTCAGCTACCTCGCCTGATTTAATTCCACGGCTACCAATTTTACTCATTTACTTGCTTGCATATTTGTACTACGAAAATATTTTTTATTATGTAATGTAAACATTTTAGATGAAAACCTATAATTTTGATACTCGAAGGATCAGAGAAAGATAATAAGTGATAACAATTAATCAAAAATATGTTTAAATCCATGAACTAGATTTACGCCTATCAAAGATCGGCGTAACCAATTTTAAAATCTTATATATTACAACGATTAGAAAAGAAAACGGAACAATAAATAGGGATAATAAGCAAAAAACGAAAGAGTTAAAATAAAAATGATCTTATTTAAAGATCACAACCCTTGTATATACAGGGTGTATCAGAAATAGGTACAAGTATTAAATCCGATGGCAGATTACAAAATATACAAACTAGAAAAAACATTTCTTTTGCAATGGGACCGTTACGATACGAAAAAATAATAATTGAAAATTTGACCCAAAATTGTTTGAGTACCGCGGGATAATAACAAAAATTTGAGTTCAAAGACATGTTATAAACAATAGAAACTTTTAGATAACATGAAGAATATTACGTAAAACACGAGAGCTTAGATAAAATAGATTTTATATAAGATATAAGTACAATTTTTACATTAAATAGAGGCTATTATAGACAAAGTAAGATAAACTACCACGTAAAATACAGACTTTTAGATGAAATGAAAAGTTCATATAAAATAGAAACCTTTACATAAAATATAAACTATTACATAAAATACGATTTAAGACAAAGTAGAGACCTTTAGGTAAATTTGAGAATTTTGGCAGACATAGATGTTTTAGTTGGAAACTTTTCGGTTCAGTAAAGGTCTTTAACTAAAATACAGACTATTACATGAACCAAGGGACTATGAAAAATGAAAAAGAGGTAAAAGGTTGTTTAAAATAGCACCATTAGTTAAATAAATCGAAACTTTTAGGTTAAATATAGATTCCTAGGTGGAATAGATGGGACCGCGGTGGAGTAGTGCAAATACGCGCTGGTACTCGAGGTCAGGGTGAAATGTGGCCTTTTGGCTGGGGTGTTCGAATCCTGGCTGAGACGACCGCATTTCACTTAGCTAAGTTTAGGGTGCATGTTGAATGAATGACTAGTATGTAAGGGACGCCTGCACTCCCTAAAATAATGCGAAAGCGGTTCCGGAGGGGAACGGTAATATGTATGAAGGCAAAAAAAGAAGAAGGTGGAATAGATACTTTTAAATAAAATGGAGATTATTAAGTAAAACATCAGACTTTAGATAAAAAGAGATTTTAAGTAAACTACAAACTTTTACAGTACACAAAGACTATTAGACAAAATGAGAACCATTGACTACGATATAAACCACTAGATAAAATACAGACGTTTGGGCAAAGCGGAGGCTTAAGATACAACATACACCTTTACATAAAAAACAAACGATTACATAAAACAAAGATTTGAGAAAAAGTAGACTTTTAGGTAAAATAAGAGAATCTGGGCATAGATTCTATAGTTAAGATGGCGAATTTTACGTAAAATAAAAATGTTTACCCAAAATACTTTTACCTACACGAGACTTAGATAAAATAGATCGTTCGGTGAAACATAGATTTTTAGGTACAATATTGATTCTTACGACAAACCAGCTTTAGGGCTGCACATCACAAGAGGAAGAAATAGATTAGATATTTTTAGATACGATAGAAGGATTAACGTGAATCAACAGTATTAGGTCAAACAATAGACTAATTACAGAGGAGATGTATAAAACGGAGATTATTAACTAAAATATGAAACTTACACCAGGGGTCTCCAAACTTTTTAGCCTAAGGCCACACTGACTCCTTCAAGTCCCAAGGGCAAAGACTTAGCTAGCTCATCATACCAACATACTATAGTTTTTAATTACGCGCAAATTTTCGTACTGGGACTACCCGGCGAGTGAGATATCTATGGCGCAGGACGCGGGGGTGGACTCCGCTCCGTTCGCAATTTCGGTTGGTAGTTGGTACTTACGGGCAAGTGTCAAGCACATTTCGTTACGGCGGAGATAGCCGATGCGCGTGCTAAGAGTTACGTATTGTTACGACTACTTACGATCATGCTAAATGTATAGTAGTGACATCTTGCGGAGAGTAGAAAAGTTAAGTGCAGGACGTGGCAAAGCTACAGCAGTACAGTGCCATCTTGTGGGGAGCGGCGGAATTACACAAAAACGTCAATTATGCTTGGTTAGTCAAAGTATACAACGCCATCGTGTAGCAAGTAGCAGAGCTTGAGCATGTTCTGGAAAAGCTCCGCTGCGTGATCGCTTGTCTGGAAGATTCGAGTGCTTTCGAGAGTTTTCGAATATGTTCAACGCACCGAGGACGCGTGGTAGAAATACGGGAGACAGCCGAGAGTTGGACAGTTCCAAAGTTTGAATTTGGAGCGACAAGTGCGACTAGTGTGTTTTGTGACTACAGTTTCTTAGTGAAAATACGGTGTGTTTAATTGTGAGTGTTTAATTTAATTAAAAGTGTCTTAAATGTAAATCCAGTGAATTTTATTTACATCAGAACAACTGCTCTTAATAGTATTAATTGGCATTATTTTGATTTGAAGTTACGTCCCTTTTGTGTAGATTTGTATAAATATGGAAAAGAAACGAAAGATAGATAGTCAGTGCAGAACATTTAAAGAGAAAAGGGGATTTCGTGATTGAGTCAAGTAATAAGGCTACGTGTATAATTTGCAATGAAACAATATCAGTCGTCAAAGAATACAATATAAAACGTCATTATGAGACTAAACATTCTCAGAATTACTCCAAATTTACAGGAAGCCTACGGTTAGAAAAATATGAATCTTTGAAACGCGGGTTGAAATCTGAACAATTGTTGTTAAGAAAGTAAATGCTGAACAAGAAGCAGCAACTCGTGCTAATTTCCGCGTGGCTCATTCAATAGCGCAACATGGGAAACCATTTACTGACGGCGAGTGAGTTAAGGATTGCATGATTGCAGCAGCAGAAGAAATGTGTCCAGAAAAAGCTAATTAATTTAAAAACTTCAGTTTGTCAGCAAACACTGTGGCTCGAAGAGTAGATGATATTTCAGAAAATATATTAACGCAACTGTCTGACAAAATCGACATTTAGAGTGGTTCACTTTGGCCCTGGATGAATCAACAGATGTTTCAGACACTGCTCAGGTGTTACTTTTTATTCGAAGGATAGATAAAAATTATGAAATGTATAAAGAGCTTCTTGACGTTCATAGCATTCACGGCACGATCACCGGAGAAGATATTTTAAAGGAGGTGAAAATGCTGTTCAGAAAAACAATCTTGAATGGAAAAACTTGAAGTGTATCACTACTGATGGTGGCAAAAACATGTGTTGGCCCGCGGGCCGTAGTTTAGAGACCCTTGCTTTAGACTAAGTAACCCAAAAACTTGATATAGAGACTATTAGATATAATTAGACCCTTCAAATATAATATAAACGTGTGTAAAATAGAGAATATTACATAAAACTCTAAGTCAAAACATGAGGAATTAGATAAAAAAGTTTTCACGTTAAACACTAATCGGAAAAATAATAAACTACCAAATTCTACGTAAAATAGGAGACTTTTAAGTAAAATAAAGATTTTAAATAAAATACAAACTTGTACTGGAATTTTAACCAAAATAAATTGTTATATAAAATATACACGTTTAGATAAGCGACTTTAGGCAAAATAGTTTTTTGGGTAAAATAGAAACTTTTATATAAAACAGACACACCATTAAGTAAAATTTACTTTAGACTTTTAGTTAATTTGGCATAACACGAAACTTTAGGTAAAATAAGAGACTTCGTACAAAATAGAGACTAGGTATACACAGAACGAAATCTTTCAGATAAAATAAATACTTTTGGGTATAAAAAGCTAAGGCTGTATTCATAAAATAAACAGTACTTGCGAACGGTGAATGGTCGAACGATAAAACCACGACTAGTTTAAGGTTAAATAACAATGAAACTTGCCGAATTTAAAGACCTTGCATGGCGTATTGCTCAGCTTTTAGCACGAGCCGACTTCACGAGTCATTATAATCAGATGTCATAGGTGCAACCGGTGCTTTAAAAGTCGTTGCTCTCGCACATGAGACTTCAAAACAAGACTTTTGAGTTTACACGCTAGTACGGGGTAGGGTTACTCGTTAGTAAATGCAAAATATCGATTTTTGGGGCTGTAAGCCCTCGGTGGGCTTGGCTGAGCACACTATCGTGTGTTCTAACACAAAATGTAAACAAACCGTGCCAAGTACTCGAATTACAGGTGCGATAAAGGAATAACTTCGTGCCAAAAAATTTACGATTTGGTAACGGTTTTTATAGTCCCATAAGCTACTTATCTTTGGCTTTCTAAACAACCGGCTCGCAATGAGCAAACCAACAGCAAATAGAACTCGAAAAACAAGTGCTGCTGTTTCGTAACAAATCGCGAGATAAATTTTTTGTTCGCCACTTATTTATCTAAATTACCTGATTATGATGACCGACTAAGCCGCTACAAATTACCGGTTTTCCACAATTCTAAAAACTAGCAACAATTCTTGCAATACTCAAACCGGTACTTGAGATAAGTTCCGTGAAAAGCAATAAACAATTGAAGATTTGTCCATGTAACATAACCACAAAATGTATAAATCGGACTTCTTTTGTTATACGACGGAAAATAGTGCAAGTTTCAATTGTTTTAGGTAAATACAATTAAGTTTGTTTAAAATAAGTAACATCTACTGACCTTTCTACTGTTAAACAAGTCCAACGCGAATTTCAAAGCACGGATACAACACTCAAGTAAAAACAAGCCAGCGCCATATTCCAAACTGACAACTGTAAGTGTAACACGTCCTAACTTCATGTAGCGGTTATTGAAACTACTTTAAATAGTAACAAAATCGTAAACCCTTGTTTAGATAGTAGATTAGCAAATAAAAGTGTTTTAGGTTACATAAATCGTTGAAACAGTTACGAGAATATTATTAAGTAACTCTGGTTGACCTTAAATCTAATTACGATTAAAACAAATCAAGCTTAGTCAAGATATTCAGAATGAGAAACGCCATTCGTATACATCTTCGGTTACGTACACACAATGTCATTTTAAAACCGTGATAGCAACAAGGATGCAAATATATGTATGTAACAAAAACACGTACAAACTAAAAAATCGAAGGTTATCAATTAAAGGCTGGCTCACGTTTATCCAACGCAAAGATTACCTGACGTACCTTTAATGTTAACGCTGAAACATAACTATTTGATTTGTTACTTCGTTAATTAATCATCGTCGGTGCGGAAGGTCGGAAGTTCAAATCTCCAACTCGATGCCTGGCCGGCGGCCTACCCAGTCGCTTTAAATAATAATTAGGTACCTGCGTCCGAATAAACAAAAGGTAATAATGCGGTTGTCTACTGCGTAATGCTATCCACATCACGTGTCATGAATTCGGCAGGCAACAACCGGGTGTGAGAGCTACGATACGGGAGCTCTGACGTTCCGCCTTGCAAGCCATACTCCTTCATAGGGTGTGGAGCTTCGCCAGTGTTAATAACATTCAATTCTACATGTCATTAAACTGCAACACAGTAAACCGCAATACATCTTAATAATTTGTAGGTGATGTAGGAGATATGGAGAGATGTGGATTTACAGAAGATTACTAAGAATATCGTGGACAGAAAGAATGACAAATGGAGAGGTGCTCAGAAGAATGAATAAGGAATTAGAAGTAGTGAAAACAGTGAAAAGAAGAAAACTACAGGGTTTCGGACACATTATGAGAGGACCAAAATATAGATTGCTCCAACTCATAGGCCAAGGAAAAGTACAGGGAAAAAGGAACGTTGGACGCAGAAGTACATCCTGGCTATGCAACCTAAGAGAATGGTATGGCTGCAGCACCATCGAACTATTTAGAACAGCAGTGAATAAAGTACCAATAGCTCTGATGATTGCCAACCTCCTGTAAGGAGACGGCACCCTCAAGAAGAAGAAGGAGATGTGGATTCATATACAGGGAATTTTTCTTTTCAGTATACATTGCCTGTGTATACTTTTAAAAAGAACGCGTCAATTACACCTATAGTGTAGGCAACCAACTATACAGACAACTGCTGTGACCAAAACAGTTAAATTAATTCAAGGTTAAAAAATAAAATTAGGTAATCAGTAATGTACAATAAAGGCGAAAAAGTGGAAATTCTAATGTGGTATCAGAATAGTAACAGCTTAAGAACTGTGAGAGACTTATTTTCAGTAAAATATCCAGAAAGACCTAATCCTTGTATTCGAACCATACAAACAATTGTTAGAAAATTTTAATCCGAGGGATGCGTAATAAATTCCCATAAAATAAGAACTAAAAGTAATCACATTTTAACCGAAGAAATGAAATTAAATATTTTATGCTACGTTGAAGAAGTCATAATTAATAGTTATAACAAAAAATAATAATTAAGAAAAGTTTGCGATGGCCGGGAATCGAACTCGAATCAACTGCTTGGAATGCAACTATGCTGACACGTACACCACCTTGCCGCTGATGTATTTGTGTTATACAAAGGAAGTACAATGTTCACAGACCTTACAGAAACTGAAACATCACCCTGTCGAGTTTTGTATTTAACAAATAAGTCATTATTTGCGTCCTGTATACAGGGTGAAATACTTATTTAATATAAACACTGCATCAACATAACCTTCATACTCAAATAATTCACAACTATAGTGACGTTTGTTTCTGATTTTTAGTTGTCGGTATAGTTGGTTGCATACACAAAAGGCGTAATTGACGCGTTCTTTTTAAAAGTATACATAGGCTATGTATACTAAACACATTTGATATTATACAGACAACAGACAACACGCAGGACAACGTTCAGTTCTGATTGCTGCTTATCTAGCTCTACCGCCTAACTAAATACATAACATCCCCCCCTAAATAAACATATATCTCAATTATAAATTTAATGGAGTAGGGGGTTTCGTAATTCTAGCCGACCTTCTTAGAATTGGTGACTGTTTTGGATTAGGAAAATCAGGATTCATTGTTGCAGGTTTTGGCTCATTTCTTTCAGTCAATTCAGACACACTTCTTGGGTAAGCAATAGATATTGTTTTATCTTCTACATTTTCTGCTACAGGTGTAGATGCAATTATTTATTACTCTACATAGTTGATTTTATACAGACAACAGACAACACGCCGGACAACGTTCGGTTCTGATTGCTGCTTATCTAGCTCTACCGCCTAACTAAATACATAACACCAGTTGGGCAAGCTCATCTATCTTCTCGTTGCTAGGGGTTTCCTAGTGTCCCGGTACCCAGACCAGTTTCACTTCTTTCAGACTTGCGAGTTCTTCAAGAGCGTCTCCACATTCCTGGACCAGGGCTGACCTCGTCCTGGGTGAGGAGATGGCTTTGAGCACCGCTTGAATGTCGGAGTAGGTGTATACTACCTGCTCTGCTCCCGATATGACCTTTTCCTTCTTGGCAGCCGCCAGGGTGGCATAGACTTGCGCCTGGAAAACAGTAGTGTACTTCCCAAGTGCGCAACTTTCTTGTACCCTCTGGTTCCCTAAGTAAATTCCGGTTCCCGCCGGGTCACTGCTAGCCACACGCGGCCCGTCGGTGTAGCAGACGTTGTGGTAGATGTACTTCGCTTCGCTCCTACTGTTCCATCTCAGGGATTCTGAGAGAGTACTCTCCAGTCTCAGTCGGTCCTTTGTTACTATCACTTTGCAAGCTAAAGAAAGGAGTTCTTCTTCCGCCATCCTGGAAATGTCTGCGTGGCCTGCGATAGATCTTTTGTCTTGCCAGCATCCGCTGTCATGCATTCTGAGGTGGGCCGCCATGACCTCTTTCCTTATCCAAATAGGAAGAGTTGGCAGCCCTAGCAGAACTTCTAGTATGGTCATTGGAGTTGTCCTCACTGCTTCAGTAGGCCAGTCTCTGGATCTTAAACAGCGTTAGTGGTCTGTTGCACACTTGACCACTAAACCACCGAGCCTTACTGTACTCCAGGTCTATTACTGCCGTGTACAATCGGTGAAGAATTCTAGGGCTTAAGCCCCAGCTCTTTCCCACCACCCGGCGCAACTGCTAAAAGGTCACTATAGATCTTTCACTATTTTGTTGATGTGTGACTTCCAACTTAATTTTCTGTCTAAGGTCAATGTGACTGTAGACCTAACTGTGACGAAACTTGGTGCCATTACCTACTACGAGCTATCCAGTAAGTTATGGTCGATGCAGTGGAAACATTCAAGTTCAACACCACCGAAGACCTTTAAAGCACAACCTTCTGAAGGCAAGGTGATTTTAACATTTTTTTTCGATCATGAAGGACCCTTGATAGAGTTTAAGGAACCTGGAGTAAATGTCAATACAAATATGTACTATGAAACATTGAACAAGCAATGAGACGGAAACGTCAAGGAAATCTTACGCGTGGGGTCATTTTTCTGTACGCAATGCTAGGCCTCATGTTGCTAATGTGGTAAAATAAAATCTTCAACGAAAGAAATGGAGGGTTTTAGAACATCCACCCTATAACCCGAATTTATCGCCTTGCGATTTCCATACTTTTGGACCGCTCAAAGAGGCGTTAAAAGATCGGCATTTTGAGTCTGATGCAGAAGTACAGCTAGCTGTGGAAGACTTCTTTAATCGGTAATCACAAGAATTCTATGAGCAGGGTATACGTCGGTTAGAAAAACAATGGATTAGGTGCCTTAACTGTGACGGTAATTATTTGTAATTAAATTGTTGAATAAATTTTTTTAAAGCAAAGATGGGTTTCAATTGAACTCGCCTCGTGAATATCAAACATAATTTGTTTATAGATTATCAATCATTTTAAGCCCATAAATTCAAAACTTATTTTGTCGATGCGGCCTTTTAACAGAAAGGTAAATTTAGGAGAAACAGATCATACAAATAATGAGTATTTCTTGGTTACAAATAAATAGTGACAGTTAGACGTTATATCATTAGATTTACAAATTTCAACCATTATATTTTTAACTACAACTTCTGGGAACAGAACTTCCCAGATCTGAAAATTAAAATATTTATTAGTCAGTTTAATTCAAATACATGTAGATTAATCGAATAAGATTCAAATAAGTAATATCACTTGTTTGCTGATTCATTGTCAAATACATTTGTGGGCAAAATTAATAATTTTGTTATCAATAATCACTTCACTGCTAAATTTAAAATAATAATTGTGACTGGATCGTTTTAATAACAGTAATATAATGGATTAAGCAAGTATGTAATGTAACTAATTTGTTGATTATGACAGTAATGAATTTAACCCTTAACCGGACAAGGTGTGCCTGACAGGCACATCCTGATTGTTTTTAGGTTCTATTTTTTCGCAGAAAAATTATTGGGCCTTGGGTATTTTATTTATCCTTCACTAGGGTATATTACGTACGTTTTTGCTTTTGCTGATCAATTTTTTCTCTTTAGATCCTTTAAAACAAATTTTAAACTTTTTTGTTACATAATCGGTCAGTTGTGCCTGTCAGGCACATGTTGCAGAATGTTATTTGTTACTATGCTTTTGGCACCCTTTTGTGTCTCACTAATCAGCTGTGTTTCTACAATGTTGACAGTTTGTCAGACTTCGACGAAAAATAATTTCTAAACGAAAGTGACGAAGAGGATTTCAATTCTGATTCTGAGGAAGAAGTACTTTCTGAAGCAGCTGAAGTAGATGATGTTTAGGATATGTCGGAAAATTCAGATAACGAGGTAGAACCAGCAGCTACAGCCTCAGGTTCTTTTGTGGAAAAAGATGGGATGATGTAGTTATCAAAACCGCATGATATTGGTGGTCGTACCCGTAAACGGAATATTATAAAGTCCGCAGTAAACAGTGTGCCTCCCTTCTGGAAAATTCATTGAAGAACCTATTGACGCGTTTTCGTTGTTCGTAATTATACGGTATGGTATGGTGGCTGTGTGATTCGAAGACATTTTATCCTTTGAAGGGAATACCGTATCTTGGAAAAGAGGGAAACCAACGGGTAATTGAGCTAGGAAGCACCGTTGGAGAAACACTGACAGCCATACCAAAGGACCCACCGCAATGTTACTTGTGACAACTTCTTCACGAACTACACTTTAGCAGAAAAGCCCTTAGATAATGGTCTTACCATTGTAGGAACGCTAAAAAAAGTACAGAACATACATACACCATCAAAGTTCATACACAATAAAGCAAGGCCAGAAGGGTCCTGATCTTTGGCTTTACAAAAAAGTTGCTCCTGTGTCGTATGTTCCGCAAATTAAAAAATCGGTGATTTTACTTTCAACAGTGCATCAATCGGCTGACATTTCGGAAGAGAAGAACAAACCGGAAATAATTTTAACTTGTAACGATAAAAGGGTGGTGTCGATTCATTTGACCAATTAGTACACGAATACATGTGCAAAAGAAATTTTTTGGGAATCCAGTAGATGTTGCCGGTGTTGCTGCTTATGTTTTGTGG
>JABXWE010032860.1:0-27479 GCA_014611495.1 Limonius californicus
AATGCGGCTTTTCCTACTTCTTGACTTTGAAAAGCCAGTTGCTCGCCCCAGTAACAAAGCAGCAAGACTTGTACGCAAGCACACATTACTTCTGAAGCGGCAATGAACACTTGAGGATCACTTATAGGAATCTAGTAATATATGTAATTATAATTATTTTACTATGATGTCGTCCACACCATAGTTTTTTTGTTCAAAATTGAATTGACTTAATTAGGAATATATCTTATATTTCTTTTTAATAAGATAATCGTTACTCAAAATAATTCTAAATTAAAATGTATTTAATTCTATAGTAAAGACATTCCGAAATACTAATAACAAAATGATTTTTCTTACCCTTGATGCATGGTACAATAAATAACAGAGTGAAGTCAAAGTATTAAGAAATATTATAAGAAATAAATATTTGAACAAGGCTTCCACTTCTTCAGCAATATTTATAATTGCCAGATGATAATTGACAGCCTGTATAAGTGATTTTTTTAAATATTTCCAAGTAACCATTGCCATATTTGGTGTGCGAACAGTCAATGCAGTACCGCTTCTGGCTTCCTAGAAGATAATTAATGCATTTCTTTTCCTAAAATGGCATGACTTACCGTTATCATTTCTTCATAACTTATGCGAAGAATTTGCCTGATATAGTTCTGTAGTATTTGAAACTGAAAACTTATGTGGGCTAACATTGCCACAATAATCAAATCAGCACTTAAATAGTGTCCTACGAGAGGAAATACTGCCAAAGTTTGGTATGCCAAACAAATTTCGTAGTTGGGACTGTACGTTATGTTAAGTACAGCAAAGCTTCCGAAAGGAAATTCCCAATCGCGGTAATCATCGCTTCGTATACGTATGATAATTGAGAAACAAATAGCACTATTTACTTATGGCTACCTAAGTGAGACTCAGCCATTGAAAAGTCCCGTAAGGAGTGAGCACCGGCAACAAGTGAGGACCAATATACGGACCTCACAAGTTTCGGGCTTGTAATTTTGCCAAACGGAAGCTGATCATGTCCCGACTAACGGGAGTAAAAATCACGTGGACCTCATAATGGATGGAAAGTGGTCAGAGTATAAATTTTAGTTCAGCGCTTTGCCACTAGTAGCGTTTTCACTTGAGTATATAGCCATCTCAATATACAATGTTTTTCGAGCTACCGAATAAGTGAACCCCATAGGAGTGGCAACGCCGGGTTATAAGTCGTCTGATGTATTCTATATTACGCTCGTCATTCAAATAAAAGCAGGAACTGTCTGTCCATTTTCAAGGTTTTAACTACCTCTTATCAGGTTAACTTGCTATTAATTAGAATCTGTGTTAAAATAAATTATTTCTTCGACTATGTTTTTTGTATAAAAAGAAGAAATTTGTAAAGTAATGAAGAGAATTTTTATTATGAATTGCGGCAAGTAGGTGTAAAAAATAAAACTGATACTTATTTAACGTTAATTTTGAAAAACCAAATTTGTTTCTGTTATTAACGAGGGTGATTACTTGGTAAAAACCAACTTTAAAATATTGTTACATGATTTGGAATGCGTTTATGAATTGCAGTTTGTTACTTCGCTAATGATAATATAAATTATTTTGAAAACGCTGAGACACAAAAAAGAAAGTGTTTTCCTTACTGTCTTATACTTGCTGCTAAGCCATTCGTACGCTTAACTTTTCTAATGCATCGTGGAGTCTATTTGACCCCAGTGTTCATTTTTTTTACGATAAAATGCTGGTAATACATGCTACCTCAATTTCCTTCTAGCTAATCTCATTCCACATGTTTACCTACAGAATGGCTATGTCAAAGCGGTTTTACTGCTTTTTTTACACTAAATATCTCATATTCAAAAATTGCTGGAGTATCTAAGCCCCACTGTGCATTTTATGTTACAAAATCATTTTTCGGTTGTATTTTTTTTCTACTGTAGCTGTCAGTTTCGACTCTTAACTGCGAAGAATTGTACTTTCCCCAACATCTGCTGATCTGCTGGGTCAGGGATTTTATACATTTTAGTCGAAATATTTTGGTAAATGTACCAGATAAAGGGGATTTACCTAAGCTTCGAAATGTATAGCATACAAACGCATGTTTTTATGCAGAAAGTTATTCTATTTCTTTCTTTGTGATCAACGTGACTTCCTTTGAAATTTCTGCCAAACAAACAACGAGTTGTGCATTTAACGTAGAAATGTTTTAGCAAATTAGGGAAAATTGATTATTTCATATGTTCGAAAAATAAATCTGTGATAGCGTTCTGTGCCTTCCATGATGGTAAAAGTGTAAATGATGACGAACAAAAGAGCAAACCTAAAGAAATATTATTTTATAATATCACCAAAGATGCTGTTGACGTACTAGATAAATTATGTGTTACAGCACATAACGACGTTGGCTTATGGCAGTTTTTTTTAATGAAATAACGATTAGTTGTGAACAGTAAACAGTGCAGTAGTGTCCTATACTTTTAATCCAGTATCTTGTGGAAGATGATGCACAGAAATGCAGAGAACACTCTGTGTCATTTGTTTTAATTATATTTAGTAATTCTAAGTTATAAATATTACAAAAAACACGTTTGTTGTTATGTTCCTACTGTGAGTTTAATAAAAACCTAATAATTGAAACGATATTATAATATCTATTGCTTGGGATCAGTATGACCGCACAATGCACTTCATGCTACAAAAACGAACTGTGCATTTGGAAGGTTAATAACATATGTAATTTTCCTATTTCCTATTTTTTTCTGTGTGGATAAGGTAATGTCTAATTATTTAATAAACTAATATTATGCGATATAGTTATAGACAGGGCGCTATACGGTGGCCTTTAAAATAAGTTTTGGCGATTTGATTGGCTCCCTGTATACGAGGGGGTATTGATAAGTACTTAGCCTACCATATAAATCGCCACAATATTTCAAAACAAAATTTTATTTATTCAACATAATCTTCTTTAATACTTATACATTTAGCAGAACGTTCATAAAGTAATTCTAAGCCATTTAAAATAAGTGACGCGACTAGCCGCCCTGGAGTTTTCCCATGACTGGAAACTGTTTCATCATCATCTTATTTAATTAATATATATAATAATAATTAATATTCAAGCAAATAAGATAACATACAAATATTTTGATAAATAATTATACTTGTGTGGTATACCGGTTAAGTAGAAAATGAATGTAGCGCTACCGTTGGCCAATGGTTCGGAACCAAGTGCGCAGGGTGTCGTACTTGTAGGTACCGTCGCGCGGTCTAACTAGTACCGATCGCTGTTGCTACCGAGGTAAAATTTTCTAAGTCCCTGGAAATTATATTTTGTAGGGCATAAAAAATCGATTTTTTTTATTTTCGCGGAAAAAGATTCTTTGGCGCAAACAAATAACAACCGTTAGAATAAAAAAAATATTTTTCTAAAAAGAGGGGGGAGGGGGCCGGTGCGCTTACATATATCCACGAGTGTAATATTTCTTTGCATATTCATATGCTCCATTACGTACTGAGCGATCCAGTGAAAACCCCAGCTTCCTATCTTTTTTCGTTTATTAATTAAAGGAGTTTGAAGTTTCAAACTTCCAAGCTTCGTAGAGGGCGCCACAGGAAAATTACGGAATTCTTCAAAAAACATATCGATAGCCCCTTGCGAGGTCTATCGACATATGAAGTTTAAAAAAATTTCTTGGAGCAGTTTTTGAGAAATAATTTTTTGAAAATTTCCAAAATTTTGAAAATTCGTAATTTAGGCCCCTTATAATTTTTCAAAAAACTTTTTATATCACCTCATTTTACCCTTCATATACTATTCAGGAAATAAAAATCATTTGAATCGATTCATCCGTTTTCGAGTAATTGGGCGTTAAACTCAAAATTTTCAAAAAATCATAGCGCCCTTCATTTTAAAGCTAGCGAGTTCGGAAAAAAACTAACAGATTTGTCTTATGACCCTCTATTGTTATCCGCGATAAAAGTTTCAAAATTGTAATCACGAAAAAAGTGATACCAAAAAAACATGCGTAACTTCCGCTTCCGGCATCGGATTTTTTTGAAAAGCTTATTTTTTTGATGAATTTTCGATACACCCCCGCATTCCAAAGCGCATCAAAATCGGAGCAATACTTTCGGCTGTAGGAGCGTCACATACGTACGTACGTACATACGTACATACCCACCCACAGACAGACATTTTTTAAAAACCACTTTTTTGGGTTCCTAGAGACCCAAAACGGATATTACCGTTAAAATCTCGATTTCGAAAATTTTCATGAATTCAATACTTACCATATACCTATAAGGTATGGGAAAGTAATTACCCCATACCTATAAGGTATGGGAAAGTAAAAATCATTGTCTTGGTCTGCAAACCACTCCTCAACGGCACATATTGCTTCGTTATTTGTCGAAAATCTTTTACTTTTCAAATATTTTTTGAGTTTTGGGAACAAATAATAATCTGACTGTGCTAAATCCGGAGAATAGGGCGTGGTGGTCAACCAATTCAAAACCAATTTCATCAATTTGCAATCAACGATTTGTGAGCAGGAGCGTTGCCTTGCAAAAAGACCACACCTCTGGCAAGTTTTCCGCGGCGTTATTCCACAGTTCTCTTACATAATTTAGTTAGCAACTCAGTATAATATGCTCCCGTGATAGTTCTACCCCGTTCCAAATAATCTATCAGAATTATCCCATCTTTGTCCCAGAAAACTGAGGCAAGAATCTTACCAGCCGATTTTTGAACACGGAATTTTCTGAGTCGTGGAGAACCAACATGCTTACAGTGTTTGGATTGCCCTTTAGTCTCTGGGTCATAATGATGGATCCACGTTTCGTCCATAGTAACAAGCCGATCCAAAAAGTTTGAGAAATCTTCTGCAATACGGCGGCAGATTTCCTTTGACGTTGTCAATGGAACGCACTTCTAATCAACGTTCAAGCATCTTGGAATCCATTTGGCCGAAAGCTTTCTCATACCCAAGTCGTGATGAATGATGTGACACACACGTTCATAGAAAATGTGCAATCCTTCTGCAATATTCTTAATCCCAATACGTCGATTTTGGTCTTCCAGTGCGGTGCTCATCTTTCAAATCTGATCATCCTCTTTTACATTCCGCAACCCACTTTTAATAGTGGCGTATGAAGGACATTGATTAGGATCACCTAAGGTTTGTATCATATCAGCAAAAATTTCTTTGCCCGATAACCCTTTCAAAAATAAATACTTAATAACTGACCGAAACTCGATTTCCTCAAATTCCTTCTTTTCCTCTGACATGCTGTTTTGAAAAATTCACAGTTTGATCACCGTTCAGCTTATGAATGTCAAACTTTGAGAACTAATTTATAAAACATCATAGTTGTAACCATGGCAACCATATTCACTTTTCTTTACTAGAAACTTTCCAGGCTGACTATATATCAATACCTCTTCGTATGTAATAGCAGCTTAATATTTATACAATAAGTACATTAATTTTAACGAATTCGTCAAATTTATAACTCCTGTCAATATTACAATTTACTTTCAGCTTAGACCGCGTCGTCATTTGGGAACTACACCCAGCGTTATCAAGTAAGGACCGACCTGCAGCTTGTCTGCCTTTACAGGCATTTGCTCTAGAAGTTTGAGCAATATTTGTTCGTAGGCCCTGTATGCCTAACAGGGACGTGTACTTAGATTATTTAAACCTTGGGGCGGACAAGGATTTGATCTTAATGTATGATAATAGAACATTGTGTTATATTCACTCTGAAGATGCAAGCTGCAATGTCTTGCGAAACGTTAGTTTGTATGGGTTTACGAACAGCTAACAGGCATAAGCCGATTAAGTATTATTGTCCTGGCAAACAAAATACATTAAGATCAAATCCTTGTCCGCTCCAAGGTTTAAATAATCTAATCACACTGCCCTGTTTAGGCAGGCAAGGCCTACGAACAAATATTGCTCAAACTTTTAGAGCAAATGCTTGTAAAGACAGACAAGCTACCTTACCCGATAATGCTGGGTATAGTTCCCAAATAACACCGCGGTCCAAGCCGAAAGTAAATTGTAATATTGACAATTCGAGAAACCGCGAAAGCCTCAAAGAATAAAGGTATATCTCTTAGCAGCAAGATCTCATTAAATTTTTTCTAAACATTCATTTGATATTTATCGCAATGGTTTATGAAATATACACAATTTCATCTACATACTATAAAATAGTGCTTTATTATTTGAATTTCTTCCAGTAATGTTTGAACAGTGGTTTTCTTTAATTTAAATCTTTGGAAAAATAGAAATCAACCGAAAAAATAAAATGATTACAACGATAAGTCTGAGGTCTGGATTTAAATGACCATTTCTAGTTTCTTCAATTTGTAAAATTTAT
Organism: Limonius californicus; assembly: GCA_014611495.1. NCBI lineage: Eukaryota > Metazoa > Arthropoda > Insecta > Coleoptera > Elateridae > Limonius > Limonius californicus. The sequence goes on from JABXWE010032860.1 coordinate 6,379, forward strand.
CTATTTATTAGTTACCACAGAGAAAAATAGTATTTTTTTATAAACACTTCATTTACATTTACATTCGTTCGAAATATTTCGTACACACTCGTAGCTGCCTTATCCTGACGAAATAGTACTGTCAGATGCTTCTGCTACCCGATAAGGTTAATCCTATGGAATAAGTAAACTAACCTCTGATGTAGACTACCGGACAATTGAAAGACAGAAAAGACTGTAACAAGGGGGATAAATGTTTCTGTTAGCTTGTCTAGAATTTTATGAGAGCATTGAAAGACTGGCCCTAAGCAGTATTATCTGGCAACACCGCTTGGTCCTCGCTGAATCAGTTGTATGTAAAATTGGTCCTCTGATGATGCGTATACTGAACCGTAAATATACACCGTCTCGCTTTACATTTACTACCGTGAAGCCTCACTTTGTTGTGATATACATATTGAAATTTTTATGGTTAAAAACGATTTTCTGGTTGTATATTTAAATGTTTAGTACTGTGCTGTATAAATGCTTTATAATTATCGTGGAACGAATTCAATATCGTGCAGTCCTCAGAAAGGTAGGTGTATGTAAGGTCCTCAGTTGTTGCGCCAGTCAAAAATATATACATACAGTAGTATATCCTAATATACAGTAAGCGTAAGTCTGAAATTGATTAATGATTAATATTTAGAAGCGTGTAAATTTTAATTATTTAGTGCCAGAAACCCTAGCCTACATCATATTTGAAATATGTTGATCTTGAACAACAATGATTGTATCTAAAATATAAAATTCTGAATTTATAAGTGAACAAGATATGTACACACTTTTTTTAAACAAACGTTAACGTAATATTGACAACACTTACTTTATACCGTTATAACTATGAAATGCAATATAATAATATGATTGTTGCAATGTTGCACCTGATATCTTAAGTAACTGATTTTAGTTTGTAAAGTTATAGATTTTCTAAAATTCATTTCATAAACAATTTTTAACACAAGTTTAACATAAATATTATTTGTGGTAGCATTTCTGTAACAGCAGCTATGCTATAAAGTGGTTTAACTCTAATCGAATAAATGTAGCTACGGATTGTAAACTTTCTACTGTAACGTCTCTTGGAACCACGACAGCTCCTATCAGTAATACTGTCCATGGAAAAGAAGTAGATTTCAACTACGAAGCATTTTTCCATGGGCCGATTGTTAGCAGACTAGGTATTTTGAATGGGAAATGGACACTTTAATAAAATATTATAAATCAACGAATATTTCCAATTCTATGGTACTAGACTTTTCTGTCTGTTTGTATCACCAAATTCGTAACTGTATTGAAATGTCGACAAATCATAATAACTTTACTCGAAATCACCACTACCCTCCTAAACTGTTATGCACCAGTAATTTGTCGTCGTTGCTAACGGATTCTGATTTGAACTCTTGGGCACTTTACGACGTGCTTCTCATCGGCTCCAAGCTGGAAAAACGGGAGCTACAGTACAATATCGAATCTGAACGACAGAAGCTCAAGGGCAGTTTAGGCATTTGTACCATTTGGCATGTTTTATTGAATGCATCCTGCATGCGAGACGTGTACTTTTATTGAACGCACCCAACTATTCAGAGTCTTCGCACTGTGAAGTGCGGGAAAAAAGACGGAAGGCAGATACCAGCTCTCGACCTCAGTATTACCTCGGGCTTCCGAATCGGTGTAATTTACCAATAGGTAATTACTTTCAAGGGGCCTCCGTGGTCTAGCGCGGCAACGCGTTGCCACTCGAGGCCACAGCGAATTATAGCCGTTCCGCTGGGGTTTCAAATCTCAGCTGGGGCGACCGCATTTCGCTTAGTTAAGTTTAGGGTGCATATTGCATGAATGTTTAGTGTGTAAGGGACGCCCGCACCCCTCTGAAGTAATGCGCAAGCGGTTCCGGGGGAGGGAGGGACGGTAGTATGAATGAGTGAGAAAAAAAGTAATTACTTTCGCTTTCTGCGGTAACCATTAACGGTACGTCCGAAACGGGGGAATATTCGGTTTCCCATAAATCCGGAAAATATTGCTTAAAGTTCCGATTTGGGAAATTTCGTCGTATGACGTAATATTGAAAAATCCGTAAAAAGCAAGCGGTTTCGAGAGAAACAACTGTAAAACACTACATCCAGGGACAGACTCAATCTCTGAAGGGCCAATTTTCATCGAAAAATGTAAATTTTTAAAACTTCAAAAATTGTTAGCTAAGCAACAGTTGTACCACTCAGTTTACCGAGGGAGAGGCCCCTTGGACGACGCCGTTCGTTGTGCAATCCTGTGAAATCAGTTTATAATTTCACACGTTTTATTCGAAGAACTTAACCGTTATAAGAAAACACTGTGTGTACTAGGCCTTTTCGCAGGATCTCTCTTTAGGTATTGTTAACTTAGATTTAATTGTTTTGGGGTTCACCGGTGCGTGACCCCTTGTTTAAGATTAAGATCGTTCGTTTCAACTGTGTTTGTTTTTTTTTCAATAATGTTTATCTTTGTTCTTTACTAAATTATAATCATTTAACCATGTTGCATGTATTTTTCTTCGTCTTTTTTCAAATTAATAAAGTGCCTTTTTTTAAGCTCGGCGCTGTTATTTTGATCTTTATTAAAAGTAATGTGAAGATTCCTCTAAGGACAGCTGAGAGTGATTGTTGCGCCCCTTTGTTTACGGTGCTACTGAATTCACACTTTTTTATTAGGAACAATTATGTGAAAAGGTAAGTTCCATCACACACGACTTTCGGATTTGGCGCATTCACTTATTACGACTTTATTCCGAATTTGATCAGATTTAGGCGCGATGTATTTTACAAAATAAAACCCCTTCCCCCTTTAAGCTACATTCCATCGACGATTACCAAAATCGGACAGAGGAATTGTGTGTAGTGTGTTGCAGTGAAAAATTTTTATATGTTGCCTTAACCTTCAGAATCCGAAAATAATCATATTACGAGGGATCCCGAAATGGGTCATTGATGACCCTATATTTATTTGTCTTTTTTATGCATTTGCAAATTTTAGAATAATGTTTTTCGTATTGCATAGAACTTTATTAACGCAAAAAGAAGAGGATATTATATTATAAAAATAATAACATGACTAAAACATGTGTAAATTCTAATATATGTATTTTTGAATTGCTGCCGTCTGGAATCTGGAATTTGGAACCTAAAAACAAAAAGAAACAAAATATTAAGTACAATACAGTGTAGGTGGATTTAATATTTTACCTTTATTCCCCGTCGTCATCCCTCTTGCATCTAAGGCAAACAATAATGGTTGTTTTTTCTGTGAGCACGCTGCCATGATCCCGACAAGTGTATCTTGTACACTCTTTGCACTTTGTGTAGTGTTTGTTGTCATTGCCTCGACACATATGACAACGACCTCGTTTCCTAGTGGGCGGTGTTTCTTCTTGTGTTTTTTTGAGTGTTCTACCGGTGCTTTCAATTGAAGAACACACTGCTTTTGAAAACCCTCTTCCATCTTCCAAAATGTGGGCCGTACGCCTTGAAATATGTTCATCCACCAAAGCCATTCCTAGCTCTTGTTGAAAGTTCTTTCGTCGCTTTTTCAGCGCTACTTGTTTATTCCAGTCGGGGCTTTTTGTTATCCATATAACGAAGGCATTATAGCATGCCACACCTATATAGTTCATAAAAATACGAAATGGCCATCTCCTGGTGCTTCTTTTGCAAGAATATTCTCTAACCAGCTTGTCGAGTACATAGACACCGCTTTTTGTATGGTTGTATGAAAGGATAATTTCTGGTTTGAACTTTTCTTCTTCTCCTGCTATTTCGTGCTCATGATGTGCGCTTGACAAAAGTACTACAAATTTTCGTGGCTTCGTAATATATGATGCTAAAGTAAGATCTTCGGTGAAAAGAAATTCAGAAGAATGCAATGCTCGAGATATTATATCAATTAGGCTCTTTGGTAAATCCTTGCGATTTTTCCGTACTGTTCCTATTACAGTCAAGTTTTTTGCCAACAATTCTTCTGCAAGAGATATATTTGTGAAGAAATTGTCGCATGTAATATTAGGTCCGCTGCCATACCAATGATTCACTAATGTCTTTACAACCCTAGGTCCTTGATTTCGTTCTACCTCATTCCCTTCTTTTCCAGTATAAACCTCGAAATTGCAAAAGTAAAAATTTTCAGAGTCACAAATGTGCCCACACTTTTATTCAATACTTTCCAGGTTGGCTAGGAATGTAAACTCTAAATGGACACCTACCTCTGAATGACACAAGTTGTTCGTCGACCGTCCCATTATTAGAAGGAACATAAGAATTTCGACAATTGTTTACAAAAGTGGTTGTAATTTCACCAATAGGTGCAAGTTTATCATCCCTTTTCTTTCAACTCTTGTTGTTAGATCATCAAAGCGATGAATCTCACTATGCCCATAGACCTATTTCTGCTCATTGTGGCTTAATAAATAGGCCTACTCAAAGATTGGTTGAATGTGGACCACAAATTATGTGGATCTTCATGTGATTCCCTAAAGCGACCGGTCAAAATTAGAATCCCCAGAAAAACATAAACTTCTGTAGCATCTACCTTCTCCCAAGCGTTCATTTTGACCTCATGTTCATTATTGTATTTATCGATGTATGCAGATGCCTTCTGATTCGTGTACAAAACAATTTGTTCTATAATTTCATCAGACATAAATAATTTGAAACAGTCCAAAATTGAAGTAACACATTTACTTTTATAAGTTAGACCTTTTTTGTTTTTAAGTAAATCAGCTGCTCTAACCTTCCTAGCTTTGGGTGCAACGTAACTCCAATGGCGACCAAAAGCATCTGCCCCTCGAACCTGCGGACCATCTGTAGGTTGATCTACTGTTTCATCACTCTCCAAGGAGTCCGAGGATAAAGGTTGCTCTGCTTCATATACACCTTCAGGAATATTACCCACGTTTCCTTCTAAAACATCTTCGTCTGAGGGCACATCACTAAACACTTCATTCATTTCCAATTCAATCACCTTCATCATCTGAATCTTCCATTAGGGCCTGCCAAAGCTCTTGGTCTGTCAATGGCCGTTTAGAATCCATGGCGACAATAACAGCTCACAGATTGTGACTAAATAAGTAATCAAGAATGAAATGACACGATATTGCGCAATGTATATCTGCGCAATTGCGCAGACGCAACCGAAAACCCTATTAAAAATCAGTGCAACATCAATGCCCGAAACGGGTCAGTCATGACCCAAATATATAAATCTGCTATAAATCGCAAGGCGACAAAGAAAAATTATATCCAACCAATTCATATGTCGTAGAATACATACATAGGAGCATATCCAAAAGGATGTAGCACAAGAAAAATTTTTCGGAGAATTATAGCGAAAAATGTATTTTTCGGGTCACTCAAGACCCAGTTTCGGGCTTCCGAAGGTTAATAATGCCAAGGAATCCAATTCAAGTCATAAAAGACGCTTTGTCCAGAAAGGAGGTTATCTATGAAGGATAACCATGATGGTAAATAAACGAACTGAGAAACACAAGTAAAAGCTAACTGCTCATTCTGCCAAAAGAATACCCTTTAAATGTAAATGTGTAAGGCAAGCCTAGCTTCTATAATCTATGCAAAGAATGATATTGCGGTTTCAATTAAGATAATTATTCGCATTAGAAACAATTGCTATTTATTATTAGTAATGTACAGTTGTGTGGCACCAGGTATGATCTTCGGCACTGCAGCTGAAAGTAAATAATAATTTGTTGACAAAAATGGTCTGTTGACAGATGGTGTGAATCCGTTGCATAAATAAGATATATTGCAGGTTAAACCCATTTTTTCAAATATGTTTCATTTCATCATTGCAAATATAATACAAGTACTTAAATACAATACTAGTAATAATAATAGCCTAAATATGGATCTATAAAAAACGGAAACGATTCGATAAATAACATTAATTTTAAACCATTTTAGTACTTAATAGGCCATCCTTTGTAGTTAATACCTAATTTATACTTTCTTATTATAGAATTAGTGATTGGATTTATTCCACCTTTTTATGGGCTCTTTTTTTAAATAATGTTAGAAATCCTCTGCCATAATTTTTGAATTTAGGTCCGGGGATTGTGCTGGCCAGTCTATTCTTCTAAATTTATTGGTCGACATCTAAAACTGAAGAACCTTTGCTCTGTGACAAAAAACATTATTATCTTGAAAGATAAAGGCTTTGTCAGAAAATAACTCTTTTCCACTAGGCAGCATCTTCTCATGTAGGACATTAATGTATTTGGTTGCATTCAGAAAGCCAGATACAACATGCCGTCTACCAACACCTTCAGCAGATATGCAGCCACATATCATGACAGAGGTTGGATGTTTAATTGTTGGCAGAACACTTTAACGTGAAAATTTTTCTACAGCAAATCTTCTAACATATGTGTTTCCAGTATGATTGTTAATGCTAAAGGTAGATTAATCACTAAATAATACCTTCTGCCATTGTTCTGTTGTTAAACTTACAACACTAAATAACCCTAATGGAATTGCTAATCCCTTGTTTTACTTATCCTCTTCATAATGCTTAAAGTAAATTCGGTTCTAAAAGGCAGGCAACGTAAGTACCTATGACTAATCTATAAAGATTCTAGAATATCTTTGTATGCTTCCAAATTGTTTTTTATTTTGGGTTGTGGATTTATTTGACCAAATGCCACAAGAATGTAACGGTCACCTTTTATTTAAGAAAAGATTATCTCCATAGTTAGCATTATGGTAGCTAAGGACGTTGTATTTTTACTAGTACGCTAATGTGGAATATAACTTCGAAGATTGTTCAAACGTTAACCAAGCAAGATGACAAAAGAATAGCAAAAATTATCTTAGAGTTTAGACGATAGCTTAAATAAACGTAAGCACGTAATATGATTTATTGCATTATGGTTTCACGAACAATATATATGTTTTTTTTACTATTTTGTTACTCGTTTCTGTAAGGAAATAATTGAAAACCACAGCGGATACGCAAGGGTGCCTTTAAGTTGCCCCGGGTAGGTCATCTTTCCAGGTTAAGAAATGATCAGGTTGTAGAGAGTTGGTTATGTGGGAGTCAGCAAATAAAACGGTCAAAACGAAGGACGCCACTAGAATAATTGGTATATATCCATTGATTGAAAATAAATTGTAAGTTATTGTAACGAATGATAGTATCACTAGTAATATAGATATTGTTCATTGGAATACACCTATTCATGTAATTTTTGCACAATCTGAAAATATGTTTTTTGTTTCAGAATAAAGTCCTTAGAATTGTTATCAACGCCCAATGGTTTGTCAGAAACAAACACATAAATGATGCACTCGGCGTCCCTCATTTCGGAAAAGTCATCAGATCAACCACCATACCGTTTTTCGATCCAATCCAAATTTACCCAGCAGCCGGCCACAAATCGTTGGGAACAAGAAACAGCACACCAAATTGAAAAGGAAGCTAATTCCCATGGAATGGCATTCTATTAATCAAATATTTTAGGGACAGGGGGCACTTTAGGGTAACTTCAAACTCGTAAACGTAATATGATATCTAATTCTAAGTAGAAACAGTTATGTATAGCACCAAGTGTGTTGATCTGATAATAATAACAATATCTGCTATCCCACCTCCCCGTGTTTACGCGTCACCCATGGTTTCTAGGTGGGCATTATTTCTCTACGCTACTTGAATTTATTCTTCCTCCTATTAATGGGAGGTTTCCTCTGTAGCCAGGTTCTTCTGTGCCCTTTTATTGGCGCCGTGCCATAACTCTAGCCTGCTTCAATTTCGCAGGCTACCTAAAAACTGTTCTTGGTCGCACCCGGCGTCTTCTCTCCGTTATTTCCAACATTATAGAACGAAGTAGTTGGTATTTTCCACCTCTTACAAAATGACTGAAATGCCGCTTTTTTATGGAAGAACTATTTCGTTTTTATTTAATCTTCTAAGCACCTCAACATTGATAATCTTATCAGTCCAGGAAATTCGGAAGAGTTTGTGGTACATCCACATTTGCAAGGCCACCTGTTTGTTAATCATATCCCCATATTAACTCCTGACACAGTGCAGCAGCACTGGTAACACGTAATATTTAACCATATGACGTGTGAGCTGGATGTTTAACTTCTAGTTACACAAGAATTGTTTAGTTTCTATGAAAGTGTTTCTTGCTAGATATTCTAGTTTGTATTTCCTTATAGGTTCCTATTTGTCATTTAATTAGCAAGATATTTGTACGTTGAAACTTGTTCTAGTACGTTACCCTCTAGCATAATGTTCCTATTGTTTTGAAGAGTTTTGTTCACTGTCATTAATTTTTACACTGATATTAATATGTTCATCGCTCACTTTGTTGAGGAGATACTGTAGATCTTCGGGGCTATTTAAAAAAGTCACATCATTTGCATGTCTAATACAGTAATGTATAAAGTAATGCACGATTTTGTGAAAACTGCGTACCTGAATGTTATTGAATTAATAGAACTACAAATAGTCAGCAGCGAGGTAAACTAATCAGAGATTTTTAAATTAATTCGGATATACGCGTTAAGTGGACATTTTCAATTAAATACGATTAAGTAATTGAGCAATGTTGACCAAAATACCCATAATTAATTCGATTTCGTGCATCAGTTGCAAGTAGCGTTGATTTTCCTACTGCAATCCCTAACCAAATTTCTGTTACATACGCTTTAAATTTTCTGTTGCTGACATTAGTTGCGCTTTATAAATATTTAGTACATTGCACAAGTGCACATGCAAGGCTCACACCTCGCAACTTTCCGTGTAAGATGTAAAATCCGGGAACTTCATAAATTCGCCGCAAAGTTTTCTCGGATATGTTTACATTTAATAGCTGGAAGTAAAGTTACATGTCGGTACAACAGCCAGTTGCTAATGAACAGTAACAGGGTTGTATATTCGTAGTTGATTTATAATTCCGGCGGGTTCAAAGTTGGATATTTATACCTCCGGCAGCTTTATTATTATTTATAGTTTGGCGGAAATAAATGTGCGAATTTATCTATAGCAGGATGCTGCTTGTTAAACAATCCCCTGGCCGCTAACGCTATTGAGCATGCAGTTTCAGTCATGTTATATCAATAATTTCGGGACGTGATCAGTACAGAATTGTTATTAATCACTCTTGAAAAACGTTCATTGTCCAATAAAATCGCGTTAATGATACATGTATTAGGCTCAAGTGAACGAGAACTAATTTGCCGTGGGTTTATCAAGTCGATGAAAATTGGAATGGTTCGAAATTTTCTGACGATTTTCAAACCTATTCTTCTGTACATTTTACTGAGATAGCTAGCAATTTAATTTTTCTAATTGTAATTCTAATTATACTATTCTTTTTTTGAAGATGACGTGTTTCTTAAATAATATAAGCGGCCAATTTTACTGTTCTAATTAATATACGAGTGTCTATTTGGGCCCAGGCGTTGACATTTCTTTCCACAAGTGGCTGCTCGATTTCACCTTTGAATTTAATGCCATCGTTAACAACGCTGACAAGACGTAATCCTGCGTAACATATTTTTTTATTAAGACTGGTTCAGTTGTTTCTCGATTCTCATTGCTGTGGTTTAGCCCTAAAATAAGTTACAGATGAATTTTATGTTTTCTCCATCAAGTTCTTTCAATTTTAGTATTTTAATCAAATCCATATGTCAGACCTTCTCATAATCAATGAAACATGCATATGTCGCTTTCCGTTAATATCTAAATTTTTTCAGGAGCATGTTGAGCATTTGTAGCATTTCCCTTGTTTCCTTGTCGAAATCCAAATTGAGATTCATTTAGCTCCGCACATTTTCTACAGTATGTGGTAGTTTTCAAGAACAGTTTTAGCAGACGGTTACTGAGTTTGATGAGGCGGAATTAATCACATTTATTTGTGTTTGGTTTCTTTGGTATCGGTAGCGATCGTAGATTTTGGATGGAATCTGATGTACATCAAATTCGTATAAGACCCATATCTGTTGCTGTTATTAAATACTGTAGTGTAACTAACTCCTTTAAATGGGCAGTTTACTGGCAACACTTGGACCGAATAATTAATCCTTTGATTGGTCTGGTCACGTGATTGTTCTTCCACATCATTGTCCATTAGATAATTACTGCCGTTTTAATACCATTTGAACACCTGAAAACCAGTAGCACTGGCGCACGCTCGAAAGAGTCAATAGGGGAGGAATATCATTCACCTATGTCTCTGTGACAGACGTTGAATTGTTTAGAACGTATACGTCGCAGGATTTTGGGGCCTACGGCCGCGATTTGTAATTCTGTGCTCCCTAAGGTGCCAATAGGGGAGGAATACCATTCACCTATGTCTCTGTGACAACTGTGCGAACAACAAAACATATAACACAGGATGTTGGGGCCCCTAAGGCCCCGGTTTGCAATTCCTTTAAACCCCGTGGCTAACCACACTTATACAAGCTTTCAATATCACCTGGGCAAACTCTGAGAGCTCTCAATCACAACCACTCTCATATAACGAGCAATACTGATCAGTAATCGCACTTTATCCTATTGTAGCTACATACCAGACTTATGACCCTGCGACACAAACACTTCGGTGCAGCGTTCTTGGAACCGGAGGACATAAGGCTCATCCCTACAGGCCACGTGCTAGCCTTTGCGACTGGCACCGGCCTATTCCAAGATGAGAATTGAACGGCGGTATGCACAATGGGCCTAAGGCCTGAGTGCCGCGAGGCCAACCCGCACCGCAGGAAGAAGAAGAAGAAGAAGCTACATACCAGAATATTCAATAGCGAGTGCACTAGATTAACTATAATAAGTAGTTAGTTACATGCATAACACATGCAACCCCAACAAGATGCCAAAACCATCTCTGATCTCACACATGGGTTTTCTTCGTATTTTCACCCTCTTGAGGCCAAGAATGTTATCCTTGAATTCTCAATTAGTTACTCACACATGGTAAATGTGCATTTTTATTTAGATATTGTTACCCTTTGAACGAACAGCTTACATTTATTTATTAGCATCACCAAAATATATACAGCTTATACCCAAATTAAATTTCTACAACTAACAATAGTAACTAGATTTTCTTAACGGTATGTAAAATGGAATCCAATACAGAGGTATTCTATAAACTAATCGCATCTCTAAATTTCTGGAAGAATTGCAGAATGTACAATTACTATTGTGACTACATTTTCTCAGATGCATGGGCAATGGAATCATGACGAAGGCACATCCGCTGGGAATGCGAGAAGAGTTGAAAATGAATCATGCAAAAATACGTATTCGTCAGCCGTATCCCAAGGAAGTTAATCCGATTTTCGGTCGCTACTTACTTTATTATACAGTTGCTATATAATAATTTTCCGAAGTGCCATAAGCATACAGAGACAGTGTTAGTAGAATCAACTTTGAAAGGTATCTATGACGCAACAATCGCGAATCTTTTCAAGGAAACCACAATTACCGTATGATATCCTTTCCCAACATGCGCTAGTTATGTTGATATGTTTACCAAACATCCCATACAGTAAATATACAGGGTGTCCTTTAAATACCTTAAAAGCTTCAGGTAGCACTCTTCTGTAAGGAATACAGTCCTCAAAAACACTAACACGAACTTCCTATAGTGCTTAGTTTTCTCACACGAGACACTTAAAGAATATTATACTTGGCAACGTTGACGATGTCTTTGCATTTATGGAGAATTTAATTAGTAGGCCGACATTACATGAAGCAAAATCGAGATGTCCAAAAATTACGTTTTTATCATTTAAATTTTTAAATTACATAATATTCATTTATCATTTTTAACCGCGTCTGGTAAAAAGAGGTAATTAATAAACTGAATGACAGTGATGTTGATTTAAAAATTAGACTGTTCATTATTACTCTTATCTGATATTTTTTAAATTGTTTGAATCATTCTGCCAATGCAAACTATTCTGCTGGATTTTAAGTAATAAAACCAAAATCATTATGCACAACCCTTTTTGTATTTTATTAATTTACAAATTGTTCAAAATTTCTGCCTCCAACTTCGTGGCATTTCATTGCCCTTGTAATAATGGATAATTGGACACGCCGCAGCATGTCTTCGTTTATGGTTGTCGCCGCCTCACCTATACGCTGTACCAAATCTTCGTAATTTTCAACAGGCGTCAAATATACCAAGTTTTTCAAATGACCCCACAAAAAGAAATCAAGTGGCGTCAAATCGGGACTTTGTGGAGGCCAGGCTACCCTACTTCCGCGACCTATCCATTTTCGTGGATAATTTTCGTGAAACCATTGCCTAACTCTAGCAGCGTAGTGACTTGGAGCTCCGTCTTGTTGCATCCACATATCCCGACGAACTTGCAAAGGAACATCTTCTAATAAAGGTGGAAGGACGTTATTTAAGAAATTTAAGTAGTTCTCAGCATTTAATCGGTTAGGTAGTACAAAAGGCCCAAGGAGTTTATTATCTACGATTCCTGCCCAAACATTCACTGAAAACCGAACTTGATAATTTCCGTGGTGCAGAGCATGAGGATTTTAATGTGCCCAGATATGTTGGTTGTGAGAGTTAAAGATGCCATTTCTCGTAAATATCGCTTCGTCTGTCCACAGAATGTTGTTTACAAATCTTGCATTTCCTCTATGTTTTTCTAATAACCAATCGCAAAAGCTAACACGTTTCTCGTAATCTTCCTCTAATAAATGCTGACTCTTACTTTATGGAACGGATAAAGTAGATCTTCCTTCAAGATGTTATAAACGGTGGTCTTGGAGGCACCAACAACTCTAGAAAGAGCACGCACGCTAGTACCCGGATCATCTGTTACAAGTTCCAGTACCTCCTCTTCTAAATTTCCGTTTCTAACATATCTTGGTCGGCCTCTATCAGCATTGGGAGCAGGACGGATATTTCCTGTTTCTCTAAGCCTTTGATTTGTAGCCCGAATTACCACATGGCTGGAATGTCTCCTATTCGGAAAACGCTCGGCGTAAATCCTAGCAGCGTGATTGCAGTTTCCGTGGCACTCCCCAAGAACCCAAATCATGTCAACGTACTCGTTTGTGTCGTACTCCATAGGAAATAAATGCAAATAACCCAATAACAAAACAGGAACCAAAGCAACAAAATGAATGAAAGCAACAAAGTGAATGAATACAGAAAAACGCAAATAAACTCACAACGAACCAGGAACTGAAGGAAAATGACAATGCAAACGTCCCGATAAGTAAATCAAAGATTTTGACAAATGTCGAAAAACAAATTTTCTACTTTTCATCACAATAACATGGCCTTGCACTGTTGTCAAATGTAGTATTTACGAAATTTATCATTTTTAACAGTACTTCCAGAAGAGCAACTAGAGCGTCAACTCAATATTAATCTTTACATAATCAAGTGGCAGTCAGTCACTTATCGGCAGATACGTGCAACATTAAAGTTCTCGTTATTGTTTCCATGAAATTCTGTTTTAAAGATATGAACTTTAACACTCTCGTACAAGAAAACTAAGCTCCAAATACCTACTTTTTTTTGAAGATTTGTATTTAGCATTCATAAAGGAAAAATTCTACCTGAAGCTTTTAAGGCATTTAAAGGACACCCTGTATACAGTGACTATATAAATATACAGATTGACGTAATAGTGCTATAGTTTGCGTTAAAATAAAGCCAATTCTACCTTAGAATGTCAACTGCAAACGAACTCGGCGTGCGGGGCACTTTAAATGTGATGAAAGTTTACAGTTTTTTTATTTCTTTACTGTTGAAAATTATTGCATTAGAATGTATTTTGTGCTATAGCTTGCATTAAAAGAATTGTTTTCTACCTTAGAATAACAACTGGAAACGAACTCGGCGTGCGGGACACTTTAAATGTGATGAAAGTCTACAATTTGTTCATTTCCTTACCGTTGAAAATTATTGCATTAAAATGTGTTTTGTGCTATAGTTTGCATTATAATAAAGTAAATTCTACCTTAGAATAACAACTGGAAACGAACTCGGCGTGCGGGGCACTTTGAATGCGATGAAAGTTTACAATTTGTTCATTTCTTTACTGTTGACAATTATAGCATTGAAATGTATTTTGTGCTATAGTTTGCATTAGAGTAAATCAAAGTCTACCTTAGAATAACAACTGGAAACGAACTGGGCGGCGAGGCAATTTAAATCTGATGGAAGTTTACAATTTGTTCATTTCTTTACTGTTGAAAGTTATTGCATAAAAATGTATTTCATGATGCTATTTTGTTTTTTAGTGTGTTTACTACAACAGTTTGAAGAAAACTTGAAACATGAAAGTTGTTTGTTTGTTTATGCATGTATTGCGTGAAGGAATGGTGCTGCAAATTTAAGAATGGAAAAGAGGGACTATCGATTAGCCGCGATGAGGTGCAGAGTGTACTGCATTAACAGTTGGTGCGAGTGTGGGATCTGTCCATAGTATTGTTCGTAATCTGGGTTACAGTAAAGTTTGTTCGCAATGGATTCCTCGTCTCTTGTCTAACGAACAAAAATGCTTGCGAATGGGCTTATCTCTGCAACACAGCCCATACTATAGGCAAAATGGTGATAACTTTCTTCTGTCAATAGTTGATGGTGATAAAACTTGGTGTTATTACTACGAGCCATCCAGTAAGTTATTGTCGATGCAGTGGAAACATTCAAGTTCACCACCACCGAAGAAGTTTAAAGCACAAGCTTCTGCAGGCATGCAGGTGACGTTAACATTTTTTTTTCGACAACGAAGGACCCTTGTAGATAGAATTTAAGGGACCTGGAGAAATTACAGTGCAAATCTGTACAGTCCGGATCTATTGCCTTGCGATTTCAATATTTTGTACCCCTGAAAAGGGCGTTAAAAGTGGGCATTTTGAGTCCGACACAGAAGTACAGATAGCTGCGGAAGACTTCTTCACTTAGCAGTCACAAGAATTCTATGAGCAGGGTATACGTCGGTTAGTAAAACAATGGGTTAGGTGCCTTAACTGTGACGGTAATTATTTGCAATTTTATTATATTGTTGAATAAATTTTTTATAAAGCATAGATGGGTTTCAATTGAACACACCTGGTATATCGTAATATACCCGGCGGGAATGTTGTTTTTCCCAATTATCGTTAGTTTTTGTTTCACTGATGTTAATATCAACCTTATCTTCGGCTGCTCCCTGTCTCTCTGTTTATGAGAAGTTGTAAATTCTATAGGCTACCAGCAAATATGACCGTGTCCTAGAAATAAATAAATACCAGTAAATATACAGATCGAATGTTATTTCCCTACCGATATATTTTCCAGAGCTTCTCTGAATAGATGTTGAATATCAGTGGGGATAATATGTATCCTTGTCTTACACCTCGTGGGATCTTTATATTTTCTATGATTTTTCCTTACAATTTCATTGAAGCTGATTGTTAAGGCAAGAACAGGCAACAAACAGCTGCACAGTGAAGGAAAAGTCATCACTAATAAAGAAAACGTTAAAGATATGTGGCACGCTACGTAAAACAACTGTCTTAGAACAATCGACTAGGGGACCGCGGTAGAGTAATGGTCGTAGCGCTTGGGAGTTATTCTATCAAAGTCGCTCAGCTTTGAATCCTGAGCACTGCACTTTCCCAGGGTGTTTGTGGTGTCTGGGGCATGGGGTTTTTTAAGGGTGGGGCATGTTAGACCTGTGAATAGCACGAAATGTGCTGAGCCGGGATAAGCTGGGTGGGATGGGAACCTAGGAGTTGCCTTCGGCAACTCCATGATTCTTAAAAACAAAGAACAATCGACTACAGTCTGTTCAGAAAAACTGTGAAATAGGACCAAGCATTCGGGTAGAAATATATAGTACAAATTGCAAAGAAAGCTATGAAAAAGAGTAAACTGTGAGGCTCTGACAGCACATAAACCGAGTTTCTGCAGCTTTTTGAAAGAAATAGAGTAAAATGGTTGATGTCAATGATCAACCGTATTTACTAATTTACTATTAAAAATAATAAATATACCTAATGAATTTCTTAAACCTGAATTCATTACATTGCCCAACAAAAGTATTTACAAATTACAAAACAATAAGCTTCATGAGCCATCTCCTGAAACTGTTTCGCAAGATATACAAACACTGTAAAAAACAATTGTCAGCTGTACAGCTTTGCTTCAGAAATACGGTTGGTACACGTGAAGTCTGTTTCAGCATTCCGGTATTATTCCAGCGATGTAAGAAAATACATGGCTTGTTTCTCTCTGCCTGTTTTATAGATTACCAAAAGACCTTCGACAGAGTACAACCCCTGGCCACGGGCTTAAACGGAATTGTGAAACATAAATGATGGTATGCCCTAGCGTAGCTCAGATGAGGAGGGGGTTTCATTTTGTAAATACACCGCGCTTAAATCTGATCAAACTCAGGATACAGTCGTAATAAGTAGGGGCGCCAACGGGAATATCACTAGATCCGGCACTGCTCAAACTCCACGTTACTTTGAACGGCCAACCCGAAGGTTGTGCGTAATGGAACAGTAAACAAAGAGGCGCAAAAATCACTCTCAGCTGTCCCTACAGGAATCTTCAAATTACTCTTAATAAAGATCAAAGTAACAGTTATTATTATTTGGATACCGACAACATTGAAAATCTACAGCAACGTACCAGGCAGATCTGACCGAACAGTTACCTAATGTAAAGAATGGGTTTATTCGTCGTTTGGCATTTTACCAAAAAAACACATTTTGAACGTCTTTTCCATCAAAAAGCGTTTAACTTACAATGTACGATTTATTTTTTAACTGCTAACCTCTTTGATCAATTAGAAAATAAAACATGCGTTGTATTCCTTTTGAAGTAAGCTTTCAAATGATGTGTCACTTAACATACCCCTACATTTGGCAAATAAAGTTAGGGGTGGTTGCGCCCCTCTAAGTGAAAATAAGCTAGGAACATTACCGCTAACATATAGCCAGCGAACAACTGACATTGACGTGTTTTAGGAATTTTTACAGAAATACTGTATATCCAAGTTACAGAATTTATTCCAGTTAAAGTTTATGCACTGTATATACCGTGAGTTCAAAAGTAATTACGTAAGGGTTGGCCCTGGAATAATAAAAGTAATGCCAAGAGCAAGCTTGAAAATTCTTTTACTGTCATCGCTGTTGTTGTTGTCATAACTTTATATTGAAAGTTACAATTATAATAGTTTTTACAATAGAACATAAAACATTTATGATTGAATCATATTTTCGAAATGGTGTTCGAGAGAATGGCGAATGGATTTACAGTGCGGTGCCATGTTTAGAAGAATTTCGGCAACAATTTCCAGATATTCCTGTCCTTGAAGAAGATT
This sequence comes from Limonius californicus, assembly GCA_014611495.1. NCBI lineage: Eukaryota > Metazoa > Arthropoda > Insecta > Coleoptera > Elateridae > Limonius > Limonius californicus. Next base: position 23,742 of record JABXWE010032860.1, read on the forward strand.
TTTACAGCGTACTGAGATGTGTTGATGTATTCCGAGATACAGGGAGCATTACTCATAGCGATAGAGCTGCAAGGCCAAGAGTTCGTACTCAAAATTCAGTTGATGATGTTCGTCGACGTTTGAACGAGCAACCCACTACATCACTATGTCCACTTTCGCAAGAGACTGGTTTATCATTACGAACTTGCCATACTATTGTCAAAAAAGATTTAATGCTGTTCCCATACAAAATTCTTGCTTTACATGAGTTGCTGCCAGCAGATCACAATAGGAGGAGGAGGAGAATTTTGTATTGAAAGTGGTTCCAACAAAATTTAATGAGCACGACGAATTGTTAAATTTAACGTTTTTTCTACGTGGCCTGGTTCACCCTTTCGGGGTATATAAACTCACAAAATATGAGGTTATGGAGTGCTGCAAATTCCCATACTTTTCGCGAATCTCCCCTTCACCCGTTACAAGTTGGTTTTTGAATTGCTCTGTCTCGAAGACGTATTATCGGACCCATATTTTTCCACGAAACTGTTACTGCTCAGAGATACCGGAATATTGTAGGTGAATTTATTAATCAGCTTCATGAGGATGAGTTCCAGTAAGGCTACTTCCAACAGGATGGGGCGCGACGGCCCACACCGCTCAAGAGACCCTCAATTACCTTCGTGAATTTTGTGACGATCGGATAATTAGTTTACGTTCAAATCCAGAATTTCCACCTAGATAACCAGGCTTGACTATTTTAAATTACCTTATATTCCCTTATCTGAAAAATAATGTATGCAAGACCCCTATTAACAATATCGAGAAACTGCAAAATAGAATTACGGAACAGTGTGCCAATATAACTCCTCAAATTCTTATAAATGCTTTTAATAGTATGAAAAGACGAGTAAATTTGTGTCTGCAGGAAAACGGTGGTCATTTTGAACAGCTTCTTTAGTTTTTTATGTTTATTTTTCTGTATCTGTGAAAAAAGAAATTATAATTTCCAATTTTAATGATTACCTACTTGTTATGATTTGTTTAATAGTGTAGTAATTTAGTTGTTACTGTTATCGTCTAAATTGAAATAATAGAACTCATTCTTCAAAAATTGATTTCTTTACATTTACCATGCAACTTAACCTAACATAACACTGCCGGTTAGGAACTGGCACTTGCCCTACATGGCGCTAGAAAGGCTGTGCCTAAACGTCAATTGGTATATAAAGCTAGCATTAAACATTATTTTATTATTCCATGGCCAACCGTTATGTAATTACTGTTTAAACTCACGGTAGTTCTGTACAAGTAAATTATACTTGTACAATATCAAAGCCAGTATAAGGAAAAGCTCGAAATAACTTAAAAACGTAGAAGTTTCTTTAATAAAATTCTATTAACTTTTTCACCCTTTAACTTTATGTTTTACATTCAAGGGTGGATTGGTCTGAAAATGGCAGAAAAATATAAGAACATTATGAATTACTGCGCTCGCAGCTTATCGCTCCGCAAGATAAATTTAGCGACATGCAAGAAAGGCATTTTCATCTCTCTCATATTTCCCAATAACATTATTAAAACTGGAGCGCTCGGCGTGGTGCAAGTTTCAAAAAGCCATCTGAAGATGCATTTCTATTCCAGCTATATTTTATTTAAATCAGATATTCATATGTAACATCGGATCGGCTTACCTCTCGTCCTGTACGTGATAAACTGGAAAGCCGGGAGGAAAATGCGATCGGAAAACTCTTGTATGCTCCGTATCTGCATTTCCACGACGAACTTGCTCATGATATTTGACATGTGATAGATTCTTTGAATTTAGAAACAAGGGGTATCGTTTTAAATGAAATTTCGCACGGTCTATTCGTTTTAGAACTCGCTCTTTTTTCTGTTGTTATAGAAAACGTGCAGGAAATTTTTAGTTCTTACTCGAATTTTATTGCAGCCAAATTCACACGAAATGGAATTTTAAATTCACGTGCGAAATTATTTCTGATGGTGTTGGATTTCAATTAATCAAATTGAATAATGTATCTACTTAAAAAGTTTTACTTTCTTTCTCAATTACTTACACAAGGTGTAATAGACAAGATTGCACGTTGAAGGATGGCTGTGGAAAACAAAAAATATGTATCTCTACTTAAGCCACACAGTAGTAATAATTATTTAACAGATATTAAAGTCTATATTAATTACTACAATTATTATTGGAGGACAAAACAAAATATTGGTTTCTGACTACATAACTTAAAATACGCAGATTCGATTGCCCCGTTAGTTTCTTAAAATATTTCTTAGTAAATTGTTTTCTGGTAAAAGTCGTCGTTCGAATTAGTTGACGAACCTAGACCGATAATTTGCATGATTTTAAATATTTAATAGAAAGGCGAAGGTGACCTTAGGGTATTCTAGCTATCACCACACTGCAATTTTTATTCATATCTATACAGTAAATATGTTCTGGAGCATAAATAGTTGCAAGTGTCTTATTTTATCCACAAATGACATGCAACCTAACTTATGAATTTGTACAGAAGCTTATCAATTCGCGTTCTTTATGTATTGCCTTATAAAACATTCTTCTCTTCTTCTTCTTCTTCTTCCATGGTTTTGGCTAGGTTTATGCCTGTTCCGAACTTCATAAACAATTAGGACCATCTCTTCTTCGGACGTCCTCTATCTCTTCTGCTACGTAGATGGTATTCCGTTATAGCTTTCGGTATTCTTTTGTTGTCTATTCTATGCAGGTGTTGGCTTCAATTTTCTTTTTATTGTTCAATTTTCTCATTAATGTTATAAATTTGCAATTCCTCTCGCATGCTTCTTTGCGGAGTCTTCTCGGGTATAACCCTGTATTCCTCTGAGAAATCTCATTTCCGCTGTTTGGAGTTTGTTTTTATCTCTTTTGGTTGTAATCTATGATACACTCCAATATGTGAGTATTGGGACTGCCATTGTTTTATAAAACTTAATCGTTGTGTCAGGTTTTGCCTTTCAACGTTCTGCATATTATTCCACACGACTTGGTACTTTTATACGTTTTTCTATACATCAACGCTATTGTTACAGGTCACATCGCACCCTAAGTAGTAACAATTAGATACCTGTTCCAGAGTTGCATCATTTAGTACTATCTTCGATCGGATATGACCTTTTCCACAAAAAGCCATTACTTTTGTTTTCACTTGGGAGATTTAAGATTGTATTCTGTACAACGATTATTGACAGAATCGTTGTAAGCTTCATTTCTATAATTGTTAGGTCGTCTGCGTATAGCAATAAGTTTAAATTTACGTTCCTATTTAACTTTATCCCTGGATCGGCATATGGTTTCCACTTTTTTATTAGGTCATCTACAAAAATGTTGAACAGTGGGCAATAAATGACAACCTTGTCTGACCCCTTGTTTAATATCAATTTGATCAGTTTTGTTATTGCGTTTATTTATTGTGGTGTTTGTTTGTTTGTATAGCATTATTAGCATTATAAAAGATATGTGTCCAATATTGTGGGTAAATTGCATATATTAATGTAGCCGTCTTAGGTGCGTTGCGGTCCAGACGATCGTTTTCGTCAGACCGCCCTGACTATCCTCAGCATGTCGAATATTATCAATGGTCTCTAAATATCCTCAATGACGATTTATTGGAGAAAACTTTTTTCACGAATGAAGTTTGATTTTATTGAGATGGATACAGTAATTCGCAAAACATGCGTTTATGAAGTTCGAAGAAGCCTAATTTGTGGTGAGACACC
>JABXWE010032861.1:0-16222 GCA_014611495.1 Limonius californicus
TAACTAATCAATAAATTTTTATTTTTCCCTATTACCAATCACGATCAAAATTTTTAAAACACAACCTCCTATCTATTAATAAATTACATGATATCAACAACCATCGGAACAACGCATGTAATGGATAAGAATTACTAAACGTTCCTTTCTACTCCAAAGAAAATAAATAAATGATCTAAAGTATGTTTTAGAATAGATTTAAGCCGAAAAAGAAACAGATTATAGTAAGCTCCAAATCACACATCATCCCTGGTTTATTATCATCAGTAGGTATAAAATTTATTGAACAAAAATAAAATATTGAAGCACCTTCACACCTCAATACGATATCACAACAATATGTACGAGGTAAATAGCTTTTCAAATATTCTGGTTGTTGATGCGTCGTGAAATGAGACGAGATTATTCTAGAAAGCTCCTTGTTACCACTAGCTAACTAAACATCCATGTGTGAGAAGTCATAAGAAGTACATCTTGTACGTGTATTATACACGTACAGGTTGTACGAGGGTTGTCTTTTATATTTCGGGATTAGAGAACAAAAACAAATATTTATCATCGAAAATGGCTTTATTGTTTTTCAAAATATTCTCCCTGAAGATCAATACACTTTTGAATGAGTGTGAACCAATTTTCGAAGCACTTTCTCCACTCCCAGTGAGGTATCTCCAAAACATGCATTTTGAACGCATCAACCGCTTCTTCAGGTGTCGAAAAACGTTGACTTCGCAATTTATTTCTGATGTTCGGGAATAAAAAGAAGTCATTGGGTGCCAAATCAGGACTATACGGCGGATGACTCATCAAATCGACGTTTTTAGTGCTCAAATAGTCACTTGTACGAGCCAATGTGTGAGAGCTCGCATTGTCGTGGTGGAGAATGATCCGTCTCCAGCGGTTAATTTTCCTTATTTCTCGGAAGACTTTTGGCAAACATATGGTTGTGTACCATTCAGAATTGACCGTTCTACGTTGCACCAATGGTACGGTTGAGACATATCCAGTTTTTCCGAAAAAGCAGGCGACCAATTGCTTCGAAGTGCTTCGAGCACGAACGACTTTTGTTGGGTTTGGCTCACCTTGGAAGACCCATACAGTCGACTGTTCTTTACTTTCGGGCTCATACACTTAGATCCACGATTCGTCATCTGTCACGATGTCATACATATGTTATGAAGCACCGCGATCGAATTTTTTGAGCATTTCTTGCGACCAATTGACACGAACTTGTTTTTGAGCGATTGTCAAATTATGTGGGATCCAACGCGAATAAATCTTTTTTACGGCCAAATGTTCATGCAATATTGAATGTATGCTGGTCCCACTAATGTCCAAGGATACCTCAATCTCACGATAAGTCACATGACGATCTTGCAGTATCAGTTCACGCACCGCTTCACTGTTTTTTGGAACTACAACCGATTTTGGACGACCTTCACGAAATTCGTCGTTGAGCGAACTACGGCCACGATTGAATTCGGTAAACCATCGATAAACACTGGTGCTTGATGGTGCTTCATAGCCAAAAATCGCATTAAGTTCATCGATGCACTGTTATTGAGTTAATCCACGTCGAAAGTTGTAAAAAATAATCACACGAAAATGTTCACGATTTAATTCCATTTTTTGGCCGATATGAATTTGCAAGTTACTGTAAACAATACTAATAGCGCTCGTACGTCAAAACGTTCTGAGTACGTATACCGTCAAAAATGTGAAACTTTACGACAGACACGTCAGTTGCCAGATGGCAGCACTAGGGTTGCCCAATCCCAAAATATAAAAGACAACCCTCGTAGTTCTTATGACTTAACAGATGGATCTCTATTTCGTAATTAGTTTCTCTCAAAATGTTGACATACAAATAAGCAACCTATTAATAAATTTTTCTGAAATATCTTGGTTACATTTTTTCTGATTTATTTTAAATTTTTTCCATCTGCAAAGGAAGGGCAGCTGTCCCTGTCTCCCCTGTATACGCGCTTGGAGATGCACTATCACCAGTCCTATTCAGTATAGTTTTAGAATGCATAGCGAGGAAAACAGATAATGAAGCCACAATCAAGAATAGAGAGATGCAAATACTAGTATACGTGGACGACTTAGTCATCATAGCAGAAAGCATGGATCTACTAAGAAACTACAGTGAAAGTATTTGCTAATAAATAAGATGCCGTTTTGCAATAGTTACAGTTACAATGTTTATTTTTGCTAATTTACAAAACTCAAACGCAGAGAGAGCCAAGAGAACATAAAGATATATTGACATAACAATAAAATCAACAAGAAAAATAAATTAAATGAAAACAGGAAGAAAAACACTAATTAAATACGTAATAAATTTTCAAACTGCCGTCCATCTTGCTGTTCACATAAGTCAGTCCGCCGCAGAAGAGAATTTATAATACGAGTAAGCATGTGTGGTGTGATTGACCTACATGATTCTATAATTTTTTCACATAAATCTTCCTGATTTTCTACGGGAGTTTCATAGGCGTCATCTTCTACTTTACCCACAAAAATAAATCTAACGGAGTCAAGCCCGGATTACGTGGAGGCCAAGAATGAGTTGCACCTCTTGCGATTAATCTGTTCGGGAAAGTTTCATCTTGGTAGTTTCTTACAATTCTATGGAAGTGGGCAGGTGCTCCGTCATTTTGAAACCACATACTCTGGCTAACATAAAGAGGAATGTCATCTAAAAGTTGAAGAAAATCACTTTCTAGAAAATGTAAATATATTTCCCCATTTTAACTCCCCTCAAATAAGTTGCGACCAATGATAAGATGTCAACGATACCACACCACACATTAACAGTAATTTTTTAAAATTGTTCTTGCTGAATCCAGTGTGGGTTATCTCGTGAATAGAAATGGCAATTGTGTCTCTTTACACACCTATTGTTACTAAACGCCATTTCGTCAGAAAATAGAATATTAAGTAAGTAAGTTGGCAGAAATTCACTCTTCAGTAAGGTGTTACATTAATGTGATGTGGTAAGGATGAAACCGGTTTGCTTTTAAAATGTTAAATACTGAACTGTGGTTAAAGCCTACACTTCTTGCAACTGTTGGCTTATATGGAAATTCCCAGTTACTTGTTCGATGACTGCCGCTTCGGCTTCTATAGTTGTGACATGTCGATGTGTCTCCTTTGGCTTGGGAAACTGTCCAAAATACTGCAAATTTGTTTCCAAACGCCTAAAGGTATTATGTGATGGAAGAGGTCTATCTGGGTATCTTTGTGCATATCGTCGTACTAATAATTCCGTCACCCTTCTGCATTCTTCCAAAATCATCAACATCATATCCGCTTTCTTGCTATTAGAATACATTGAAACTATTACCACAAAAATCTATACAAGTCGGTAATTTATTAAGTTCTGACAAAACAGTAATTAACATTTGCCTACCTAAAGGACTCTTAATGTAAAACAATATTTTTTATAGCTAAAAGAAAAGTTAACTATGCATTTCATGCGCATGTGAGAGGTGTAACTTACCTACTTGTTACAAGATAAATTGATCACACCGTGTACTGAAGGCGAAAGTGAAGGAAATGATCATGAACATAACGGGATGGAAACCAGAACTTACAAGACCCAGAGGAAACCCCAAAACCAATGGAAGGAGAAAGTGCTAGAAGATCTAAAAACCATGGGAGTAAAGAACTGGAGGGAGAAAATCAAAAATGGCAAAGGTGGAGAGAAATTTCTATCAGAGCCAAATCACATAAGAACTTATAAGGAAGAAAACAAAATTCATACGGAGTGATTCACCCAAAATTTAATAAACCCAAAGGACACTAACAATTCCTGTGGATAATATGGCAAATATTATAATTTAGTTGTATCAGCACATAAACTACCAGTCATAGACAAATATATAACAAATAGTATATGTACCCGCTAAGAGTAAAAAAGTGTATCCAAGTACGGTTTAAATGCCTTCCGTAAAAAAAGCTTTATGTACGGATCTGGTTTAAACGAGGATACCATTAGTAAATATCTTTCATGATCATTATTCCCAGTCGTTTAATGCTGCTATTTGCAAACATCTGTACAATGTCTCTCAGAATGGTTTTGCAAATTTTAAAAAATCAATTTTGTAGTGAGAATATGGCAAAATATTCATTGATTTGTCTTAAGACATACATTTTAAAATTGTAGTTTTATAAAAAGAATACTAGCAACATGTGTAACTGCAGTTTCTCTATCCTGCTGCTTTCAAAACTTTATGGCTTCTAAATTTTACCTATCATCCAAATTGAATTCACTTTGGTGCAGATATTGGTGGTCATGTACATATAATAATACACATCTGCGGACAGAACAACAAACAAACATCGCTTGTGTGGTGGTTTTTGTCATTGACAAATTATTGACATAAATATTCTTACTTTTTTCTCGCAAAGCTTCTTCTTTTTTGGAATAGCTTCCAGAAGGAAGATTCCATAGAATTGCATATTATCCATCATCATCATAAAATTATAATGTAGTAGCATCGACGGATTCGTTTACTTTTGTAAATTGTAAATTCACGCATGAGTATATTGTATTGTGCTGCTCTGTTATGAAAATAGATGATCCAAATTAGGGATTTTTGAGCCTAGCTGTACAAAAAGGATGGCCTTGCGCGTTTTAGACTTTTACATGCCACCCTTGTGTGTGGATTCAGAAAATCAGTGTTAAACGCAAATTTTTAAATTTTTGTTGTGTCTAGTGTAGGTTCACTGATTTTCTGGTTTTTACTAACATGGGAATTCGTATTGGACAACACGAAATCTATCTTTTGCTGTCATAACAGCGAGCATTTGATTTGCATGTAGAAGCAATTTATATTAATCATCAATCAATTTTGATCGACTATCTTCTGTAGGGAATTGGTTTAATACGTTATAAGGCACATCTAGACGTCCTTAACATCTAAGTAATATTTAATACCATTAAAATGGGGTCCGCCAAAAGCCCAAAATATTATTTAGAAACAAACAATTGCACACAGTTTAATTTGTATAATATAATATTCGATTTTTTAAAATTTATGAGCAGGTTGTAATTGGTAGTTTGACTATTCTCTAAACAATTAAAATTGTGTGTTTTTTTTCATATTAGTGATATCGTAATAGCATTAAAGAATAAAAGAAATAACACATTTGAAAATTATAAAGTTAATTTTGAATAGGAACGCGTCCTTTACACTCCAACACTGCATTAACTGTTACTGATACTATTACATAGTGTGTTAGTTTAATAACGCCAACGTATTTCTATTAATCCACTTTAGTTGACTAATTTTTTATACAAAAGCATATTTAATTTCTTCCAACCGTTCAGACTTTCTTACTGAATTATTTTCCATCGAGGGATAAATAGGGTGTCCTGACAGTAAAGGGGCACAGCTTTACTACTTCATACGGTCACATGGTACCTATTAAACAAACATGCGTTAGTTAGTACAAAAGCGCTTCCTTAAGAAGTTATAGCGAATTAAAGAAGAAAGACATGTTTAACGTTCGGTATATTTCATACACAAAATGGCTAAAAATTGATACATATCCACTTCAGGGAAAGCCGAACATTCTGAGCGTATAAACATTACTGCATGTTGTAGAGGTCGCTGTCGGCAGATTTTCCTTGTATGTCTTTTATTATATTAAAGTTTATGACATGGAAGTTATATTTACATAAAAAAGTATACTTGTTTCATGACAATAATACGTACCGCTTTCAAGAAAAAAGCATCTAAGTATTTCAGTGTACAGTTGGACCAAACTTTTAGTGGCAAATGTTGACGTCTTAAAGATAAGCTGCAAGTGTTAGGGTCGTTGCAGGTAGGCGATCAAGAACGTATTCAGGAAAATTTGTGAATGGATATATAAATGTGTTATACAACCAGAAATGCTTATAATAATACTTTATTTTAAATTACGTAATATACACATTTAACACTCTTTGCTAATATTACTAAACGCAAATCTACTTATTATTTTATTTGTTTAATTTACTCAGACCCGATGTCACGAATTCTGAGGTATTAGAACATGAATCAGCTTCTAAATTAATTATTGAAGGTTTGATTTAATGTTTTGGAGCATACCTTAACCTTAACGATGTGTTCCACGCAAATTTTCCAATGTTTATCAATTTCACAAGCAGCATCTCTTATAAGACCCAGAGCATTATCGCTTAATTTAGAGAACTATTTCTTTTTCTGACGTATGTTTTCAAAGTTCTCCACATCATATCGACCGGATTAAATTCGCAAAGGTAGAGGGGGGTAATCTCAAAACATTATGGCCCCTTACATGGGCAGTTTCATCAACGAAATATGAATTTTTTAAATTCTGTTCTATTAGTTTTAACAAACCTGGTTTAGTTTCCATATTGACAGAGGTGGAAATATTATTTTCATTTACAAATTGTATAATATGTGGTTTCTTTGTGCTTTGGTTGGGTAACTTTTTAATTTGCCAGGAATGGTAAGATGCGTTATCCATCACAATCACGCTGTTTGTTGGAATGTTGGGAAGTAAAAATGTGCAAAACCAATCTTCAAATATTTCGGCGTTCATATCTTGGTGGTAATCTGCGTTGAAACTGCTAATGTTTTTTGCTGATAACTTCAAACACTTGTTAACGAAACCAGTTTCACTACCATCATGGGTAATTATTATGCGCTTTCCTCTAGAAGGTGGAACATCTATGACGGTTTTCGTTGAATTATCAGTCCAACCTTTTCTAATGACGTAATGAGTGTCATACCATGTTTCATCTAACCAAATTATTGACCGATTTTGCTTAAGGTATAGATTAATCGTTTTAAGATATTCGTGCCGTAATCGTACAATGCGATCGCTTTCCATTAAGTATTGCCATTTATTTATAACTATATTTAAATTCAATATCTGATATCAAACACCGTAATGTTTCTGAACTTTTGTAAGGAAAGTACATTTGTTTTTATCTAATTTCTTGAAATGTTGCGCCTACGGTGGGAGCTAATTTCTTTTTATAAAAATTATAAATAGGTTCTCTTACGGTTTCCCTGATTCCTACATTAATCCTAGAAAATTTCCGAGTAGTTCTTTTCTTCAAGCCCTTTGCGTATAATTTTTCTCAATTATCCATATTACAAAACAAATTTAACCTGATTACCTACATCGTCAGTGGACAACAGCACTCATTATAAGATTAAGATATTTCACAATATTCAGGGAATAGATGGTCGGTTATCCAGTAATTTTAATTTAATCTTACCTAGATACTTTCATTGTAACATGTTATAATAAATATTATAATTATACCCAGTTTCAATGAAAAGTTGCATGGCCGGATTTTACTGCCAATGCCAAGAAAGTTAAATGCGGCCCTGACCACAGACCAACAAGCACCAACCCTATTGTTCAGAGATTACATGTTTACCAGTCAGCAGGTAGCACATTTGAGTAGGGATTTAAGTTGTTATCTGTTGGTTTGACAATATTAAATCACTGTATTGTTGTTTTACCGAGTTAATATAGAATTTAGAAGTGGTTCTTAATGTTTTATTTGTTTTAAATTTTTTTCTTAAAGTTTCTGTATTTTAACATTTAGGATACGAAAAAAATTCTGTCGGCAGCGCCATCTACAACATGCAGTAATGCTTAGACATTGAAAATGTTAGACTTCCTTTGAACTAAATGTGTACCAGTTTTTAGCTTGGTCCGCCATTTTGTTGTAGAAATTTTAAAAATATTTGTTCTTCAAGGCGCCATTACTTCTTATGAAAGCAAATTTGCGCTAAGATATGTTTTGTTTAATCGGTCGCATTTGTACTTAAGCTGTGTTCCTTTACCTTCAGGACACTATATTTATGTAGAAGGAATAGATTTTTTTACAGCTCCACTGCCGTTTCCTGCTTCTCAATTTCCAACTTATTCTGTTTTGCCAGTCTCTTTCTTCCGATCCTCTAGCTGCCATGGCCTCGTCAACGTCCAATTTCCACGTTTTTGGTGGTCTCCCGCGCTTCCTTCTCTAGGCCATTGTTCATTGTTCTTTCGACGCATGTGACCATACTATATCAATCGTTTTCCTTTATCGGTTTCTATTATGCTCTCTTCAATATTCACCTTCCTCTTTATCTCTTCGTTCCGGACTCTCTATAATTTGGACATTCCACAGTTTCGCGTCCCAAAGTCCATTTCCAGAATAGCAAGTTTTCCTTTATTTCTTTTATTTAGCTCCGACACTTCTGACCCGTAGATGACAATGCTCTATAAAATAGTTTTGTATACATATAATGCTAGTCTTCTTCTTTCTATTTATGCGTTTGCCTCATAAGATCGGATTTAATTGTTCAATTACTCGTTTGCCTTGGTTAATTTTACTTCTTACGTCTCATTACTATTGGCGGCTTTAGATAACGTAACTTCTAAATACTTAAATGTTGAACAGCTCTCTATGAGTCCTTTATCTAGCCGCAGCTACTAGATATTCCCCACTTCTCGTATTCCTCTTGTAATATTCGTCAGCCGCTAGGAGAACTTGATCGTCCGTAAATAGGATAGGATATTATCGTAATAGGAATGCCCATGTTTCCACATTATTTTCACCTCTACCCTTTAAGAGGTTCGTAAAAGTGTAAAACGCTAATGGATTTTAAAATTTAAATATAAACAATGTTGTTGATCGTAGTAATTATATGGACGTTACAAATCCAATTAATTTTTATGATGAACTTTGTATTTCGTTTTAATTTTTCCTCTGGAAAATTGCTCGTTTTGAATTCAGACACGACGGGGAATTACGAAATTTGGGTCATCATAAATAAGCGCCCGCATTAAAAAATATTTCAAATTAGAACCTGTCCGAACAAGGTTGAAAACAGAAGCAATAAATAAAACCCGAAATAAATTACGCATATAATCTCAATAGGAAAGGCGCCGACTTTTGCTTTTATGGCAGATTTGAATTGCAAAGTCTAAATGTGGTAATGGAGAGTTTCGACTTTTACCCCAAAACTCTTTCAACTCCTACTAGTTTAAAATTTTGCAATGAAGGTACACTATCTGATGTTGGCACACCGATTTTATTCGTTATCCGCTGTCTTAATGCGTTTATTTTTTCTTTGCGCTTTCTAGCGTCAAGTCTAGTCATCAACTGAATTTCCGACCAGTTAATCATCTTATTAGAGAAAACAAACAAATAATTGGCGAATTATGTTATCCATCATGAAAAGCTTAAAATTAAAAAGCTAGTACACGGTGGGTTCCAAAGGACTTGCCTGATGAATGACCGCATAATGGGATTCAAATTCTACATGAACTTTTTTAACGATTTCAATTTGAACTAAAGAACTTTTTGGAGCGAATCATTTCTATAGACGAGTCTTTTAGATGGTACTATTACATCCCAGAAAGTTAACAAGATAACATAGAATGACACCAGTCAAATTCTCCGCCTCCAAAGAAATTTAAAAACGTGCCGCCATCAGCCAAAGTCATGGCTACTGAATTTTGGAAAATTTACAATCAAATTTTGCTAAATTTTTTAGATGATAGGAAAACTGTAAAAGCGGAGTATTTAAGTCAACTTTTTTAACCAATCAATCAGAAAGTATGTAGGACCACATAACGCCGTTTATTGAGTAAAGGCAGCATTCTTGTCTATAAAATGTCCTGCTACACGTTGCTCGCTTAACCCAAGAAACATTGGATAAGTTAGGATGGGAAGTATTGCCTTACCTACCTCATAATCCAGACTTGTCATCCCGTGACCGTCTTATTTTTGAACCTATTAAAGAGTAAATGGCACGCAAGAAATTGTTGGCTTGTTGTTCGTAGGCAACCAGAAACCTTTTTCTCTGTCGGTATTTGCAAAATGTTCGAGCGTTGATATAAATGTGTGTTAAAGCATGGGCATTAGTTTGAATAAAGCATTTTTGTATATTAACTTGTGTTGCTATTCTTATTGTTATTAATAAAGTTTAAGTAAAATCTAAATTTCCCTAGTATATTAAAGAAACATTGGAATGCCTACCAAAAATTTATATTCTGTGGATGTTTATTGATACTATTATATTTTTAATTTTTTTGTTAATATGATAGTAATGGTGTTTATATTACATATAGAGCAGACGCTTTATAACGTGAACTATTTCAGACCCAAATGTGTTCACATTTTCGAAATGTTTACATTAGGGAGCGTGATTTTATTAATCAGCAAATTATTAAAAGAAACACAATTAATATTTTTGCTAATTGTGTTACTCCCGCATCTAGTGCAACCTCATCTATGATTTTCACTTTGTCACTCAATCTTAAACACTTTCTTTTATTAGATGTGGATGCCATAGTCGTAATAAGCGCATGCAATATACCTGACTTAAGTTTAACAACGACTAAAATGAAATCAGCGCTGCTCCTACAAATAATTTGCTGACAGTCACGTATGTACATCATAAAAACAATAAAAAACGAGGTGTTTCCGTTATCGAGCTGTACAGATTGTTTACGTTATCGGGATTTCCATTTGATCTTATAGTAAGAATTTTGTATTTACAATAGCGCGATGTTTCCATAATCGTGTGTTTACATTATTGAGCGCCTGCTGTATATTTATATATACATGTATATAGCCATACATATATATATATATATATATATAATATTATAATATATAAGTTCAAAAATTACTGAAATAGTTAAATACAACCTGAACATTTAACAGTTTGGATTATACTCACGTATTGCTCGTTATAACAATTTATATGTTAAGTGATTCGAACACATGTGATATATGAGTATGGAGCACTTACAGTGCAAGCAAGTAGGCGATAACTCATGAGATAGGGTAAACAAAGATAGCGTGCTTGGCGATACCTATCTCAAGCTTCAAAATTCAAACACGTGTCGTTTTACAGATATTAAGGTTCGAAACAGTTTTACATTAAACGTATCTCATTCTTAACAGATATTGCAGTGGATTCATGATAAGTACAGTATGCATTGGGAGTTCCCTGCTCTTGTCCTTTGACGTAATACTTGATTGGTTTATTTTCACAAATAATAAAGATGTGCGCAGTAAACCGCTTTTTCTTAATTAGTAAGTTGTGAATAATTAAGTTTTATAGTAGTGTAGTGTGGTAGTAGCTCAGTTCGTAGAGCGCCCATTTTCTGCGTAAAACGTCGATTCTGGCTTAAGTTCGAAGTCTAAGCCTTACTATGCAGATTTATAAAAATCTCGTGTTGCAACCCATCACACACAATTTCCCAATCGGCTTGCAACCGTGGGATCTTAATGCTAAAAACCTTCGCTGGAATTTGGGTCGTTCGGATTCGACGTTAAACTGTAGGTCCCCCATGTTTCTACCTTAGCGCTGAGGAGAAACACGTGGTAGAGGAGAGGCCGATGCCAAGCAGTGGGACGAAAAGGCTGTCAATGATAGTAGGTTGCGAGTTAACAAAGGAAACAAACAAGAATACATAGCAGTACATATGTTACTATTGGGATTATCGTCATTCACAGTCTTGTCGTCCCACTGCTGGGCATCGGCCTCGTCTTTGCCATGTATTTCTCCTCAGCGCTACGGTAGACACACTGAGATTATATTGCTTAATTATTATACACAAGATAGTTATAGGTTTGGTAATAGTAAGCTGTGCAAATACAAAACCAAACAGAATACTGGTTCACAAAGTAATTTTGTAAAAAAATTATATGGTAGCAGGTAACCAATATTTCGAAAGAAATTCTTATGTAACTATCATTTGAAACTTTACATCAACATAATAATATATGAAACAATTAAAATGAAATAATTCTTAGAAAGAATAAAACACGGGAAAAAATTTTATTTTATAATATATCCAAAAGCGATGGGCGTCTAAGGTCTGTGAAAGCTTCATAATAATATTAATAATAATAATATGTTATAAGTAGATGAACACAATATAACATTTTTAAACTGCTGTTTTTAGTGGAAAGGGAATTTCGATAAACTTACTGAACTTTAACCGGGACAAACTTAGTATTTTATTTTCACCCTTTGTTGATTCGTAGTCTACTATAAAACAACTTTTTAGAGCGTAACAATACGAGATAACTGCTTTTCCCCAATAGTTCGGTTATTTAAGAAAATAAATCCATGAAGTATTCCAGCAGAAGAAAGGGAAGAGAACTCTTTCCAATGATGCTATGATTGCCATTGGTGATCTATTTAAAATTAAGAACAAAGTCGAAATCAGTATCTTGGAAACGAAGCAAGATATAAGATATCTAATGGGAGAATCGAAATCTACATAAAAAGTACCATAACAAATTCAATCCCTTTTCGACATCACTGACAATAGGTTAAATATCTGCAGAAAAGATAAAAATACCGTTTTTTTTAGTCTGTACTGAAAAGTGGGCAACATTTATAGAATTTTAATGTGGATTGTTATAGCCAGTGAGATGCTGAACAATGGGTTTCATTTAACAGAATTTATATATTTTTCTAGAATATTTCTGTGACCATGCATTACTTTGAAAGTTTTAAAAATTTTAGAACTTACCAAAATACTATTTGCAATACCAAATTTTTTTACGACCGAGGTACTGCAAAATCCGTATACATCGTAACAGGTGACGAAACTTGGATATATTCGTATGAACCGGAAACTAAGCAACAATCCACTGTTTGGGTGTTCCATGATGAACCGAATCCCACAAAAGTTGTTCGTTCGCGAAGCACTTCCAAGAAAATGTTCGCTTGTTTCTTCGGTTGTTCTGCATATGTCGCAACCATTCCTTTAGAGGATCGAAGAACAGTTAACGCTGAATGGTATACAACAATTTGTCTGCCAGAAGTCATTAGCGAAATCAGGAAAAACAACCGAAAACGTCGAATCATTCTT
Organism: Limonius californicus; assembly: GCA_014611495.1. Taxonomy (NCBI): domain Eukaryota; kingdom Metazoa; phylum Arthropoda; class Insecta; order Coleoptera; family Elateridae; genus Limonius; species Limonius californicus. The sequence goes on from JABXWE010032861.1 coordinate 12,877, forward strand.
CATCATGACGATGCCAGCTGCCACACAGCACGTCAAAAAATAGATTATTTGAAGGAGGAAAACATCGAATTAATGTCTCATTGCCCGTATTCACCTGATTTATCGCATAACGACTTGTATGTGTTCCCAAAAAATGGGTGGACAGCGATTTCCATCACCCCAAGAAGTTGTTGAAACCTTCAAAAAACATGTTTTTAAGATACTAAATTCAGATTGGAAAAATGTTTCGAGAATTGGTTTGAACGCATGCAAAAGTGTATAAATTTTAAGGCGAATACTTTGAAAAGTAATAAAACAGTTTGTCCCAAAAAATATTTTTTTTCCTAGTTTTTGTAAAAACTTAAAAACTGTTAAGTAATTTAATCTTTATGTTAATTTCAAAAACGGTTGATGAACAAGTAACTAAACTTATAATTACTTACAGTAAAAATAAAAACGCCTCAATTGCAGATACAGTAGTCAGTTAGTAGCCATCACTCACATCATGATTATTCCTAATTTTTGTGAAAACGTATTGTTTTTCAAAAGTTATAATAACTTTTTTAAATAAAATAATTCATTCAAAACTTTCTCAAAATAGAAAGACATCTGTCCTCCACTAATTAATAAATGAATAGAAACGCCCATTGTTTCTTATCTGATATAACCGCTTCTCAACGCTTCTATTGCGAACAGTAGAATCATATAGGAGTTATTTTTGACAAATCACACCAGAAAGACTGCCCTTGCTGCACAAGGGAACTCTCACTTATTAAATTAATTATGGCTTTTCATCACATTTCGTATCTAGATGTTGCCTGTTACTAAATTATGTTTTTATGATTGCCGAGTGTAAAAGTTTGTGTCGTAGCTACTCTCGTAAACAAATTATTTTACAAGGTTTTTTCTTTTTCGTGCGGAGTAGTTATCGAAGAATAAACCAGTGTAGGTTCAGTAATTGCTATTATCGTTTGGAGTGTATACATATATTCGGGCCATACACTGCATTGTGGGGTCAAGATGAGGCCCATAAAGAAATTTCAAAAACAAATACTACAAAATGTAATTTCTCCATTTTTTTTACAAATATATGTTAATACGCATATTTTATTCTAATTCAGGCGATGTACATGAATTGAAACAATTTAAACATATTATAACTAAATGATATTTGCAATCATGCTTTTTGTACGTAGACACACTCGTCAGCAGTGTTTTCATCACGGCCTCTTGGAAAGATATTACACCGCGGCCTTTAAAGGATCAAAACCATTGTGTAGGAAAATTATTTAAGCAAAAACGCACAATATGAATAATTTAAATATAACACTTCATAACTGAGGAACTAAACATTTCACGGCAACGCCGAAATTCAATATTATTAGATAATAAATCAACTCATGATGATTAACATTATTTTAAATTTAAAATTGAGAAATCTGGGACCGCATTAAAACGGACTACAAAGTCAAGTAAGAACAGTGTTCGCCATGACGAACATGGCGATCTCTTATATTTAGTTTATTCATATTGTGTGTTTCTGCTTAAATACACAATGGTTTTGATCCTTTAAATTTTTGTAATTTTGTTATTTTCTCTTACTAGTCTGATGATGATCCCAAGTGGGTATCGAAAACGTTAACCATTTTATACCTTTAAACAAGATTAAATCTATTTTGTGGGATTTGACTGTGGTTTTATTCAACGACATATGGTTTGTTTCCTCATCTCGAAACATCTCTAAAACAACCCGAGTACGATGGGCCTTGCGTTGTCGTCAAGAATAACAAAATATTCCCGTCCAACAGCGTTCCGACGGTTCAGAACATGGTCCATAATGATCTCTTGGGCATAATGTTGGCCCGTGAGTGTATCATCATGGAGGTCAGCACGCCAGCCTAAAGAAATTCCAACCTATACCATAAGACTACCACCACCAAAGGCAACGACTGGTTGGGTATACTGAGGTAAGGTACGATATCTGGCACTACGATATACTCTTTGGCGCCGGCTATTATTGCTGAGACAATATCTGGACTCGTTCGTAAACAGTATATCATCCCACGGTGTCGCTTCTTAAAGCCTACGTCTTGACCATTCCACCCGGTGTCTTCGTTGAGCCACAAATCTTGCAGGGCATCTCAGAGGGTGGTCTATGGTAAGATTTACCTAAAAACAATCGACCTCGCACATGGCTTGTGGCATTCTGAACCACTTGCTGTAGATGTTGAGCAATTGAAAAGCGGTGCATTCTTGCATTAATTATCAGAAGTCGATCCTCACGAGCTGTTGTGATGCGAGAAGATCCTCTTCCAGGCCTTCTTGTTATCGTACCTCTAAGGCGCGAAAGGATACGTGAAATTACGATCTGCGTGGTTCATAATATATCAGCAATGTCGACCTGACGGTGTCATCTTTGGTGGATAGCATCGGCTAAATTTCTTTGTTCTATTGCTAAATGGTTCCTCTGCAATGTTGTTTATTATTAAGAACACAAATGTAACACACGAATAAAAAAATAATGGATAAAGAAGGTCTTAAGAAGATAGGAAACATTATTCAATCAAACAAACAAACTCGACTTGACACTAATACGGTTAAACAATTGCAAATGGATTGGATGCTTTTCTGTTATTTTAACATAAAACATTGCCGCTAGGTCTAATTGTCAATAATAGACGACCATTGGCCGCCAAATACGAAGATATTGTAACGTACGATTTCGACGCACAGTGTATGTTGCTGAATTGTGTCAATTTAAGTGTGTGTTTAGCGCGCCTCGAGATTTCAGTTTCAAATTTTTGGCTTTCGCGCATGGGTAGCTTACAATGTTCTCGTAGATTTTGGGTTTTCCGAGCTGGGAGAGGACATTCTCATTCTGTTACCTGACAAGTGTGTAGCTTGATTTTCATCGCGGTCTATTTCGATCGAAGGATTTATTCCTAATTTGTTTGAAAAGTTCAAGTATTAAGGGAAATCTTAACCTTGTGGTGCTAGTGAGATTTTCCCTGTTTTTTTAACCAATTTATTACACCCTTGAAGAGGTTTTTCTATTTGCCGATTTACATCTTTGGGTAAGCTGAGAAGATTGATTCTATTTTTTTCGCTTTATTAAGTCTCTTGAATTATTTAGGCAATTTAGAGCTGCTGAACAATTTAAAGCTGCTGAACAATTTAGAGCTGCTGAACAATTTAGAGCTGCTGAGAATTTGAATATCTATCGGAATTTAAGTAACTACTGGAAAAATACGTAGCTGTGGAAGATTACATATTGCGGGAAGTTTTAAATCTACATCGAAGAATTTGGAGAAGATTCGCGTCGTATTCATGCCACAGAAAATTGCAAGGCCAAGTTCCAAACGTGCGA
>JABXWE010032862.1:0-16424 GCA_014611495.1 Limonius californicus
TAATGCGACGGTTGAGCTTGTTTTTCAGCACAAATTTTCTCAAACCGTGGTATCATTGAAAAAATCGCGGTTCTCAGTTCCTTTTCAATCACTAAGCGAGATCGATACTTTGTTTTTAAGACAGCTACTGTAGAAAAACCAGTTTCACATAGGTAAGATGTTACAAATGGCAATAAAATTTCTAAAGCTTTGTTTGTCAAAGTAGGAAAATCGTCCTTTACTCGTAGCCAAAACGTAACAATATTATTTTCGTCTTGAAACATCTGCTTTAATGTGCTATCACTAGATAAGTCAATTATCATTTCCTGCTCTGCTGTCATAAGGCCAAAATCATCATATTTTTCAATCACAAACGGGTTTCTAATCCATTCATATTTGGACATGTCAAGATCTTTAAAGTTTTTTTTTTTTTTGTTTGTATTCGAAAATGATATTTTGGAAACAGCTGCATGCCCCCCTTGCAACAGTCTCGCGCCCCCCTAGGGGGGCGCGCCCCACAGGTTGGAAACCACTGCAGTTAAATAAATAACGTAGATAAAGACATTTAGTGGCGGCCGTAGGCTAGAGGTTAGCGCGTTAAAACTTCTGCCGTGAAGATCCTGAGTTCAATTCCCAGTACTAAAATATCGGCATTTTAACGGCCGTTCTCCCTCACAAGGCAATGGCAAAACGGCGAGGTATTCGGTCTAGTACATCTTCTCTGGAGTAGAAGTGAGTACACTTCCCGTGGTTTGGAGCCCACGTTAAGCTGTAGATCCTCTATGTCTGTGGCATTCTAAACGCGCCACACAGGTATAGCAGAGAAGAGCGCTACGTCTCGTAAGATATAAAGAAGAAGAAAGACATTTAGTTGAAAAGACACTTCTGAAGAGAACTATGGGATACAAATTGATCCACGAAGTATATCCCCGATAAATATCCGTGGGATTAAAATCTCCTGAGGAAATTCTTCCGAGTAAAAAACCTTGGAATAGAATTCCTAGATAAAAACAACCCAGCTTAGTAAATAGCCCCCCGTAACATATTCTGTTATGAAGGTTTCTAAATGAAAGTTCTTCTGGAAGAGATATCCTCGAATAAAAAGTTCCATTAAAAGATACCATTTCGAAAAAGAGACCCTGTATAAAATATTTTCAAATAGGAACCTCCTTGGGAAACAGATTCTTAGATAGCAATTAGATACCTCTACGTCAAAATAGCCAAAACGAAAAACTAAAATTCAAAGTGTTTGTATTTCCATTTTTTTAAATTAATAACCGTTTGAAATTCCGTTACCATATCTTTAATTAACAATGATGCTTATTTTAAATTTCATAAATTTTTGTGATTAACTACAAAGATTATAAACAAATAAATAAAATTGGACATCCTATATATTAGGTGATCGAACACAAGTATTAAAAAAATATTTGTTATTATTATAGGAATTTGTATTGGTCTTTTCCCCTATGGATTCCATATTCTAAGGATCCTTTTCCATAGGTTTGTTGTACGTTACGATATGATAATGAAATATTTGATATCATGACTACGTTCAACATAGGCCCCCTATAATTCGTGACTTAACTGCTTTACATTTACTTGTGGCTTTCTTGATAAATTCCATTGTTAGACTTCAATTATCAATTTAGAAAAACTCTAAGGAAGACTCCTAAATAAAGCGAATTAAATAACTAGAGTCATTTTCTGTCCAATACCACCTTCTCTAATGGATTTTGAACACACGGTATTTCGCTGTGAATACACGAACCATTCCTTGTTCTGAGAACCCGATGTCTGTCACTATAATGAAAACAGTCCTGACAATGTGCCCCCAGCAAACATCTTATTAAGGTGTAATAAAACAAAGATTGCAAGTAGTGGGAAATTCTTCTCAGGTCCTGTTGTTAAGCACACAAAACAAGGCTGAGAGTTTCGCGGGAATAAAAGGCGTTCCCATCGGCTCGTAATTACCGAGCAGAAAAGAAAATGTGAATGCACACTTGAAAGAAAATGGGACCTAAATTATTACAAGCGGTTTCCTGCTATCTGCAGCGACAGACGAGGCTTACACGTCCTGACGCCCTTTACAGCGCCCTTTCGTTTCCGTCTTTGTTCTTAGAGCATCATTTCACATTTGCATATTGATCACCGATATCCACCCTCTCTTTTACATGAAACGCGCCCTCTTCGAAAATTTAAAAATTTGAGGGACAGACGCATTAGAAAATTCTATTTACGGTTTAAGCCCTGCTGTTACCATGCCCATCGATCCCCGAAACTTTGATAAAACGAAGCAGAAAAGCGGGAAAGCAAAAAGTATTAAACTTCTTAAAGATATATTGCCTGGATATGTTTGATGTATTTATTGGAAATAAAAATATATAGGTTGTGTTTGTTCTGCGACCAATTTTATCGGAAGCACGAAATATCAATTCGCTCATTCTTCGAGTGGTCCCGAAAGCGAAATTTCGACTCGTGTTTCAATTCTGTTTTAAAATACTGCTCCGGTTTCGTGCATTCAGAAAAAGATCTTCGCGTTTGGGCTTTAAAGGGCACAGAGCCGAATTAGTTCACGGATACACGACGATTTGCTCACATTTCTAGATTTCATGTTCTACAAGCATTAGTAACTAGGTTATAATCGCAATGTCTCGCTTTCTCGGATTAATTTCGCCAATTAAATTATTTTCCTCGTTTGTAAACCACATTGTAGCTCTTCGTGAAAAAGATCAGATAAAGTGAATATCTCATCCTGTTTGCTGTAATTAATTCTCGCTAATAATTGCAGTGTAGACACGCAGGGACAAAAGCACCGATACTGTGCTAATGTGCCATGGTTTATTTTGCATGGCCGTAAGAAACATTATTCTATTTATACATAGCTTAAAAAAATTTTATATACGAGGGCTGTTCTCTTTCTGCTAAGCCTAGTAAAGTAATACACAATTTATTGACAAAACACATTTATTTATAATTTATCAAAGTATTCCGCTCCACAGTCAATGCATTTTTGCATCTGTGAAAACCAATCTTCAAAACATTTTTTCCAATATTCCCGCGTTAGGTTATTTATTTCATTTTTAAATGCGTCAATAGCTTCTTCGGCCGATGTAATACGTAAACCCCGTAACTTATTCTTTACACGCGGAAATAAAAAGAAATCATTAGGTACTAGGTCTGGACTATACGGCGGATGACGCATTATTTCAATGTTTTGGGTATGCAAATACTCGGTCGTTCGAGCAGCAGTGTGCGCCCGAGCTTTATCTTGATGCAAAATGATCCTTCCTCCTGGACGCTCTTCGCGAACATTTTGGAGAATTTGAGCCAAACAAACTGTAGTGTACCATTCAGCATTAACAGTACGACGATGCTGTGGAAACATGTCCAGTAATTTCAAAAAATCTTTTTGTTTCGGCATTTTTCACGAACAACTTTTGTTGGAGCCGATTCGTTCTCAAAGACCCAAACTGCCGACTGTTCTTTTCTTTCGGGATCATAATAGTATACCCACGTTGCATCACCTGTAATGATGATGTACACCAAATGAGACGATCCATTGTCATAGCGATCCAGTGTAGATCTGCACCATGTCTCACGGTTTTCTTTTTGAACAGGAGTCAAATTGTAGGGAATCCAACGGGCACAAAGCTTACGTACCATCAAATGTTTGTGTAAAATGGTGTCAGTTGCTTCACGCCAATATTTAAAGTTGCTTGTCCGGCAGTAATATGCCGGTCCTCTTCAATCGTGTTTCGTACAAGACCAATATTCTTTTCGGTAATTGCCGTTTTTGGCTTAGGAACTCGAAAGATAGCATTTGACCACGTTGAAATTTATTATACCACCGCTTTACAGTAGCTAAGGAACACGACTTGTCACCAAACACTCCATTGATTTCTTCAAAACATTCTTTACGACTTAAGTCAGGCGTGAAATTATAAAAAATTACAGCTTTTATTCAATTCGATGATTCATTGGGGAAAGGATTACATAATTTTAAATGTATTTTAAAAACTTTCACGTATATTTGACAAATTTCAGTATAATTAAACTTGTGAACAATACGTTAAAATGTAAAGCAAAATTTGTTTCAAAATGTCACAGCCTGCTAGATAGGCTCAGCGGAAAGAGAACAGCACTCGTATGTATGATTCACACAGAAGAATCTTTGACCTGCCTATTTTTATGGTTTATTGAATTCTATATTTATTTAGTGTATGGACACACATGTTAGGTATAACAAAATTACAATAATGACCATATGACCTCTAAAATAGTATCAATATAGAACCCCTATGAAGTTAATTATACGGTCATCATTATCATATTAATGAAGAAATAGTACAAATTTGAATTTTTTTACAACCATTGAAGGTTCTGGAAGAACACTAACTAACTGACTAAAGTTTTCCGGTATATAAGTAAAAAGTTATACACCCGAAATATCTTATTACATGCAGAAACAATGATCCTGCGTCAAATTAAACTTTAAATTCATAAGAGGGTTTTAGGACTTTTGTTTTCGCTTTTAATTTTTATGGCAGATGATCGTACACAGTAAAATTTAAAAAAAGCATCGCAATTTCCTTACAAAGTCATACGGCTTGTACAAATGGTCAGGGTACTTCTACTTAATTGAATTTTAATTATTTAATAAGTATCTAAAAGACGCTTAAAACGTTTGATGTAAACCCAAACAGTATTAGTTATATCATTCTAAGGGTATTAATGCATTATTCATTTTCTCTTTTATAGTAGAACATTGAAATATCATGTAATATCATATTTCAAGGACACAAGATCAATTCTTAATCTAGTAAAGAGAAAGAACTTGTAATTTAAAGCACATTAACAACTTGAAAGGTTTTTGCCTAAACATTTCTAATATTATGTGTTTACAGTTGATTAATATGCCATAGCAACTCATCTATCATTATGGGGTTTGTAAAACATCCATTATCATCAATATTGTGTCTTTAGTCCGTTTACGTTGTGTCCCTTTTCACAAAAGTACCGGTAGATGGTGTGTTAGAGATCCTAAGAGATAAACTACCTACAGATCTAAACCAATTAGTGGAAATATGTTTGAGAAACACCTTTTTCAGTTGGAATGGAAACTTGTATGAACAGATTGAAGGAGCGGCTATGGCTTCGCCGCTATCACTTGTTATTGCAAACATACACATGGAAGACTTTGAAACCAAAGCTTTGGCAGCAGCTGACTTTAAACCTAAATTCTGGTTGAGATATGTAGACGATACGTTCGTCATTTGAGCTTATGGACACCAAACACTAGAACAATTCTTAGTACACCTAAACTCAATTCATGATCAAATACAATTCACAATGGAAGTAGAGGAAAATGGCAGTATTCCATTCTTAGACGTACATGTTACACGGAAATAAGATGGCAGCTTGGGGCACGCAGTGTACAGAAAGAAAACATATACAGACAAGTATTTAAATGCAAATTCGCATCATCACCCAATGCAGAAAGCAACTGTGCTAAAAACTTTAACAACCAGAGCAGTTCGAATCTCAGATGCAGAACACCTACAACAAGAGAAAACTCATCTCTTGAAGTCGTTACAACAAAATGGTTATACAGCCACAGAAATTCAGAGAACAATCCGCAATGCGGAACAGCCCAAGGCTAAGGAGGAACTGGCACCTCCGGAAGACTTAGCTTTCCTACCTTACAGTAAAAGCACTACTGATAAGATTGGGCATGTTCTTAGAAGGTACAGCATAAAGACAGTCTTTAGGACCAATGAAACTTTGGGAAACGGTTTCAGATCCGTAAAGGATCATATATCAAATTTAAAATCAGCCGGGATCTACAAAATCCCCTGCTCTTTTGGCTCAAACGAAATCGGACAAACTGGTCGTTCCATTGAGTTAAGATTGCGAGAGCACAAAGGGGATTGCAAACACAAACGCATCACAAAATCTGCGGTGACTCAACATACTGGTTTAACTGGGCATAAGATGGACTTTGACAATGTTCAGGTACTCGCTAGATTACCTGATTACTTCCCTCGTATCATACGTGAAGCAATGGAAATTGAGAAACAACCTAACACCATAAACAGGGAGGATGGTTTTAGACTCAGTAAAGCTTGGACTCCAGTAGTTTATCTTCTAAGGACTCCTACGCATCATCGATCACACGATCACGCTCCATCGGATCCGTCCTTGCCCAACGGTGACAGCCAACCAGAACTACGTCGTTCTGCCCAACTGGCTCAAAGAGGTTTAAATACCTCCGCTTCCCGGATTTGAGTTCAGTGTTCTATTCATTCTGAAGATGCAAGCTGCAATGTCTTGCGAAACGTTAGTTTGTATGGGTTCACAAACAGCTAACAGGCATAAACCGATTAAGTATTATTGTGCTGGCAAACAAAATACATCAAGATCAAATCCTTGTCCGCCCCAAGGTTTGAATAATATAAGCACACGGCCCTGTTTTGGCAGGCAGGGCCTACGAACAAATATGTCTCAAACTTCTCGAGCAAATGCTTGTAAAGGCATACAAACTACAGGTCGGGCCTTACCTGATAATGCTGGGTGTAGTTCCCAAATGACGACGCGGTCTAAGCCGAAAGTAAATTGTAATATTGACAGTTCAAGAAACCGCGAAAGCCTCAAAGAATATAATCCGGAGATAATTATAAACCTAAAGAAATATTGGTTGTAAATTTTTTTACCTATACAAAAGATCAGAAATGAACCAAATCAATTATAACAAAACAAACTAAAGGATGATAAGAAGTGGAAGTCAAACGTATTACCTACTAGCACTGCCAGAGACTGATATGGAAGAAATACAAGCTGCCGCTATAAATGTAAAAACAGGAGGATGAACAATTACAGCATTCTATTGCTCATCACGGCACAATCTGAAGAAAAAACTTCGGAGAAAGATTTATCGTTAGGCTGACTACAACTAAAGGTAAAAAGCCAGAGAATAGATAAAACCACACTAATCTATCTCCCACAACCACTAAGAAGACGCAAAATACAAATTTCGGAGAAACCTACCTAAAAAATCTGTCAAATGACAAATTCTTTGTGGTATGGAAGAATTATGAATGCACACAAGAATAACCTGAAATAGATTCAACCATCACATATGGTGCAGTTTCAACCTATGGTTGAAGCTACCCCAGGCTATTCTCAAACAGTGAATAGAAGAGGAAAATTATGCCTGTTTTTGCAGATGCTTAGAGACTACATACGGAAGAAGGATAGAAAAATAGATGAAGAAATAATGAAAACTGCATTTAAGAAATGTTTCGGAAAAACCGCATCTGTAAGAGAAATAGCTAGACAGTATAACGTAAAAAGAGGTACGTTGATAACACGAATAACAGCAAATTAAAAATCAAGGAAAAGAAGAGCGTTATTGCAGATCATCTGATTCTGGAATGACATCTAGGGAAGAAGAGAACGGAACAATTCGAAGTAAATACACTGTAAAACAAGTTCTTCGTGCGCCCGAGGAACAAAACTTGATGAATTACATAAAAGAATGTTCACACTATGGCTTGGCTGATAATGTTTATAACTGGGATGAGAGTACAACCGTTATGAGAACAATTAACGTTGTTTCTGAAAAGGGGAAAAAGCAATTAGGCCAAATCTCTTCTGGGGAAGGAGGGGAGTTGGTGACATTTAAGGGCATAATAAATGCGTGTGGCAATGCTCTTCTGGTTTTGATTGGTTAATCTCGAACTCTGGAGAAATAATTACCATTAGACACATAGGTGAGTTAATATAGAATGCATATAGACAATAGTATTCTGTCGAGCTTCCACGATTACATAATATAACTAACGATTTCAAGATAACAAGAATATGGCCTTTAAATAGCCAAGCTTTTTGTGCAGGAGACTTTTCTGCAAGTTTAATTATTAACCATCGAACAGAAAACAATCCTATGACTGACACAGATCAGACGGCACAACCAGGTTGCTCGAAAGACGAAGGAAATAGAAACCCGAAACCTAACAAGGAGGAAGAAGGCAGACGCCAAATAGAAATTAAAAGGAAAGAATTCGAATTGAAGATATTAATCTGCTACCTAAATCTCTCAAGAAAAAGTAAACTAAGAAAAGAAGGCGAGACTGTAAGTTTAAGATTTATACTTCAACGTCAGAATTAAATGAATTAGGGACAGCCGAACTACAGAAGAGAAGGAAACTTTCTCTGCTAATGTCAAAGACTACAAAAAACAAAGATTATCTAAAACAAAAACCGTGAAATTTCTTCAGAAAGTATTTTAATTGTTCAAAAGGAATCAGATGACGATTCACCTATAGATCAATTTCCTACAAAATTAATATGAATATATTGTAAAAATAGATGATTTTGGAATTGCAAAATTGTGTACAAAATTATCTGTCATGAATTACGTCGGAAAAGTTTTACGTAAAGACAGAAACGAGTAAAATAAAGTTTATAAAAGGACAAAATAGTTCAACTACTTTTGTTTTCTCGGACAGAGAAGGGATTGCCCTGCTAGAAAGAGATGACATAGCGGCAGTCCTACCTACCCGTATAAATACGGGAACTGCTAGGACTTCGACGTTCTTTAAGTTTAAATTCAACTTCAAGGGTTGGAATGTCAGATAAACATAGTGCATTATGTTGGTAAATATATGCAGACACTGTCGTGCATAAATAAATACAATTTTTTTTGCTATAGTGTGTTTTTGTTACGCTTGTTGAAACCACCCCCACTACTGGTTAAAGCTTCCCCATACTTGGGGTAGATGATCAAACTACAAATTTTGAAAAAAGTCGAAAATTATGTCTTACATTTTCTGGCTGTATAATATATAATTACTAATATATAATTATTATAGATTTTTTCTTCCTTTTATTATCACATTAAGTAGTACAGCCCTAATGTGCTTCTATGTTTTCTACAAAAGCGTTGAATATCCACTATTTAAAAACAAAACTGGCAGAATTCAGTAGCTCTGTAAATATTGAAATCCAAAACACAAAGCTTATACCGTGAGAGCAATGAAATCCAAAGTCAAAGACACTCTTGGACTTTTAATGTCTTATCTTAGATTAATCTGTAATTATAAAGATATAAACATTATACATATTTTTAACTGTCATACATTAATAATCGACATTTTACTTTTCAAATTTAATTAGGTTATTTATTTAATTATTAATAGAAATTTAAATTTATTTTTCCAGTGTTTGTCTATACTTTTGCTTAGCTATATTCAAAGTTACATTGTCTCAATGGTTTTGTGGTCCCTGTGGCCGAAGTAATGAGGTTATGGGCTATGTAAATAAACGTTTCTTTGAAATAAAATTGTTGCATACACATATGCAGAACAAAGTAAATAAAGGATTTGACAAAAGACGTTGACAATATTAACCATTGTTTTCTAAATATAAATGCACTGTTCTCTTAAGATTTTCAAACACATACAGCAGAGTATCAGTGGTTAGTTCATCTAACTTCTGTGAAATAGCATTTTGTAAATCTTCTAGATAGTGTGGTCTATTACTAAAAATAGTGTATATTAGATGGGGGAATAGAAAGAATTCTGAAACTGAAGATCGGGTGACCTTGATCGCAGCGTATGTCTACTAATTAACCGATCATCATAAAATTCCTGTAAAAATTGTATGACACGATTAGCAGTACGTGCTGTGGTGTTGTCCTGATGGAAGTAGCCAATTCGAATTTCATCATCATGAAGGTCATTGAAGAAGGGGGTTAAAATATTCTGAAAATAATAATCGGTAGGTAGATTTTCTACAAAAAACTTGTAAACTGTTTGTCGTCTTGAAACAGAGACCCTTAAACCGATCTTTTGTAGATGTAACGGTGTTTTCACAAACATTACGGATTATCTGTTTCCCATATTCTTATATGTTGACTGTTAAGATATCCATTGAGGTGAAACCAAGCTTCATAGCTGAACTAAGTAAGATCCAATAAGTTATTATTATTTATGTTGCTTAAGAACCAGGGACAATAATTTGCTCTAGGTTGGAAATTACGCGGTAAAAATTGATGAACCATTTGAATTTTGTATGGAAACATGCACAAATTTTTGCTTTTAATTGTTCGATAAGTACTGTGTGACAAATCAATTTCTTGGCGTAATTTTCTGATCGGCATAGAAGGAGTTGCTTCTATGATATAGTTCCTAACATTATTAATACCTTCTGCAGTCCTTTTTCAGGTTTTTCTAATCCCTTTTTCCGTTCAACACTTCCAGTTTCTCTAAAATTATTCACAATAATCGTGGCAGTTTGATAGAAACTATTATAAGCGAAGTTTGCAGCCCCATTCGGATAACGCTGTTGAAATTCTGCGAAACGTTTAAAATTAATATTGCCATTCATCGTTTTCATTCTTTGTACCATTATGAAAATAAAACTCACATATGTAAATTTTATGTTCCACTGTTAACAGCTCTAAATTCACAGTATTGTTATATGTAATTGTATTGACTTTTGCTGTAATCAATTAATTAAATAAATAACCTATTGTAAACTGTCACTTATTAATGTAATGGCTGTTAAAAATATTTATAACGTTTACATCTTTATAATTACAGATTAATTTAAGAAAAGATTTTAAAATTCCAAGGATGGTTTTGACTTGGATTTTTATGGCTCTAGGGTACTATTTACACAAAGCAAAATTAGAAGTACTTATTCTGCTCCCATTTTTATTACTTTTTCGTGGCACTTTTGATGGTTTATGTTTCTCCTGTGTAGGAACGTTCTGTAATTTACTAGTTCCCGGAAACGGTACTTATACTTACTTTACTATTCGCTAGTTTTCAAATCTTATCAAATCTGATATATTATTGAATGCTTTCATAAAATAAATAACATTATAATGTCGCTATACAGACAAATACAAAAAATTCCATTATGCTGAAATATACTGCAATTGTCATTTCTATTTTATATTTGTCCAAGTTTACGTTGTCCTTGGAATTAGTAGTTTTAAATGGATTTTTGACAGTCCTTTGATTTATTTTACAACACATCCATCCTGTTCCTATTATACCCAGGCAATTCTTATTCATAAACTGTTCTTTAAAAACTTTGCATTAATAGTGGTCATATTTGTGTGAAAATGGGATAAAGTACACATACGTCGTTAGCCTGGCTTCTTGCACCCCCTCCCTGGATTGTGTTATTAAATAATTAAGAAAAAGTTATAAAATTTAAATTGGCATAAAACTTCGATATACAAAAAGAGCATCCCCAAAAGCAACTTTTCTAGAGGTGCTCTTATACATGCATTCCGCAATGCCATTTATAGCTCCGAAGTTACAATTGTATATACACGTGCAGCTTAAATTATTAATCTGATCTTAAGCATGACGTGATTGCTTATGTCACAATACATTTACGTAGTAATTGTAACGAGACTGTATTGAGGTCAGTTGTATTTTGTAATGTTTACAGATATTATATGTTAAGTTAATTCCTAAACCATTCAACTACTGTCGTACTATTTAGCCCGGCACTGTTTTAATCAAGATCGATGAAATTAAAAACATAATTATAAGTTGTTATACGCAGAATCATACAATGAGGAAAGGTTTCAAATGACAATTGGCCGTACTTTCCAATCAAATCTTTCATTACATCAGCAATCTTCAAGAGCCGGGGTAACGTTGAAGGGAAATAAAACTGGGAAATGCCTCAAAAAATGATTTAGACATGTTTGCTTATAATTCCGGAAGCCAGTGGTGCCCTAAGCCTTAGGCAAACAATCAGAGCAAACGAACGTGTTTTTTGCCCGAACAAAAGGATAAAAAATAGCTTTCGCTCTCAGATAATTATCTTTCCGATACACAATCGAATACAACGGGGATAACAAATGGCAAGAATGTAATAAAACAAATAGCCGCGTTATTGTACACAACAAGCTCGCCCCCCGCAACACGGCATCGACACAATGCGTTGCCATTGCGGTCGGTGATCGATCAGCAATCATTGCTGGCCATTTACCGGAACGACTCTGCCATCGAGCGCCGTCACACCGAACAATCGGCTTTTTATGTAAAACCGCTTGATGTGTAAACAGTTGTAAACCTACTGATTCATGTTGAGACAATAAGGCAATGTAAATAGATTTGCCGTGTTTGAAGAGTTCGTCGAAAGCGCGCCATAAAAGCTCCCGATAATTGCGAGTCCGAACCGGGCATTCCACCCCGAACTCGTGCATGTGTGCGATTGTGTAGGTATTGTGCTCGCACAATGTCTAATGTATTAACAGGATTCCGATCAATGCCGTTTCCAACAATGCCATGTTCAGTGTGTAAATTAACTGTAGTTGTAGTGAACGGAAGAGCTAATACATGTAAACCTTAAACAATTTAGTAAATTGGAATGGATAATTTCGAATTTAATTGAGTTGGGTAGGGTTACGTCTATAGTTGACACTCTTTAAAGACCCCTCGACATGTTGAAATAATACGCCTTCTGAATGACCCGATTCTAGCAGCCGTCCATACTGTTTCAGTCAGGAGAACGTGTTGGTTGTAATGACGGGCCATAATGTCGAATGTGAAAAGTTCTAAGTAAAAACGTCAGATACAAAGTGCCTTATGGAAATACACTGAAATGTGAAAAATGTCGAACGCAATATACAGGGTGAACCTGAAATAGTTCGTCAAACTTTGGGTGTAAATTGTTCAACATAAGAAAAAGAATTCACATAAAACTTACGTATGAAGATGTTTCGTTATAAGTAAGGTGGGATTAATGTTTTAAAATTGTATGTGCATACCTTAATCATCAAGGGTGAAAATTAGAGCATAGTTTCGTCTTAATAAGTGCACCAGGAGTGTCTCAAGTGGGAGGATTAGGAACTGTTTCCTACAATATCTTTTTACATTATATTGCTTTTCTTACTTTAACAAAAAAGTTCTATTCGGTATGCAATACTACCCAAAAAAAGAACTCTTTTAAAAGTCGATAAACCCAACCGCGCTATAGGTAATTCAATTTTGATGTAAATTCGTGATAATTTAGAAATTTTGTACTATATGATACTAATAGATTCAGGACAGCAAGACAATAAAAAACCCATATAAACATTTGTCCGGAAACGCTTAGAACTCTAGCTAAAACCCATTTAGTGTTAATAAATAAGATTAGGTTTAGATAAAACATTCGCTGGGTTGTACTTGTAAACTAAACGTTTACGACAAATGTTTATATGAGCTTTTTTAACTGTCTTGTCGTCCTGAAGCTGTGCTGAATGCACTAATGTCGAAGACAAAAATATCGACTGGAAATTGTATCGAATGGAGCAATTTCGTTCAACAAAAACTTCAAAGGCTATAATTTGAAATACAAAAACATTAAAAGGAAACTATGTCGAATGTAAAAACGTTGAAAGTAATAATGTGATCTAGGCACGTAGGACTAAATACGAGTCTAACATGCCCCACCCTTTCTGCCAGTCAGTAGAAGGTAATTTTTATTATTTATTTATTAGCAAGTGTTCATTATATAGGGTGTTAATGAATTGCAGGGACAAACTTCTAGGGCTTAAAGTATACATGAAAACAAACATTTTTTGTTAATAAATGTATGGTCAAAAGTGTTTCCTTTCAGGAACAGAGCTTCTCAAAGATTCTTTAGGAAGCGCCTAAATGTAGGCGACTCAATTTACTACCTACTATTTGTTTCCATAACGACGGAAATTAATACAGGATAATTTGAAAAGTGAGAAAGAAGGCTATATTTATCCTGTATTAATTTCCGTCGTTATGGAAACAAATAGTGGGTAGTAAATTGAGTTGTCTACATTTAGGCGCTTCTTAAAGAATCTTTCGAATAATAATTAACAATATAAATTATGAAACAATTATTTATCTGTTTGTTTGTCGAGGTAAAATAATTAACATGTTTTTGTAAATAGACGCGAAGGTTAAAATAGTAGTATTGTTCCTGCAGGACCCTATAACGGAATCATAGAAACAAAAGAAAAATTCCATTGAAAACGCAAATAGATGTTTAGACATCTCAGAAACAATCCAGGCGTCTTAATTAATTACCTGAAATGTTAGAAGTCTTAGCGGCCATTTTAAATTTGCTTTCGCGGTTGTGTCTCTTGTAACAGTATTTAACTGCCGCAAGGCTGGGAGGTCCAGTGGGTGAAATGCATAGGGGTCCCAGACTGTACAAGGGACCCCGAATTAAAAAAAA
The DNA here is from genome assembly GCA_014611495.1 of Limonius californicus. Taxonomy (NCBI): domain Eukaryota; kingdom Metazoa; phylum Arthropoda; class Insecta; order Coleoptera; family Elateridae; genus Limonius; species Limonius californicus. Next base: position 14,206 of record JABXWE010032862.1, read on the forward strand.
ATAATACAACGAATGCGAGTTTCTTTTATGAAGGTACCCATTACATTAAATGGCATTCTGAAACTCGACTTGAATTATCCTCTCTAAAAGTTGAAGTAACAGCCAAGAAAAGGTAAACTTATCTTGATCGTACACACCTTTTTATTTCATTCATAATACCGCCTCGCCCCGGAACCGCTGGTACATTACTTTAGGGGGGTGCAGGCGTCTCTTACATACTATTCATTCTTTCAACATGCACCGTAAACTTAACTAAGTAAAATACGCCTTAGTTGGGGTTCAACCACGCATCCGATCGGACCGGATTTCACTATGACCTCCACTGACAACGCGTATTTGCACTGCCCCACCGAGGTCCCTTTGATCATACATATTGGTTCGAGAAAGAGATGTGAGCGCAATATCTACTATCATTTGTTAATTGTTTGTTACTTACTTTTTTGCATTTAATATTTATATTTTACTAATAATAATACACCCAATTTCAACAGGATTTCTTTTTTACTGTATACGTTTTTCGACATTTTACGTGTTATTTTCAAGAGCATTTCATACTCTAAAAATAGAAAATCTATACAAACAGATATCACAATACTATAGGACGCATGTCACAATAAAAAACATAAATCAGCAACCTGTAGGGCATTAATACATAGAGCTCTAACATTTCCTCTAAGTAAGGGTGATTACACCAAAGAGATTTCGATTATTGAACAAATTGCACACAGTCATGTATGCAACACAAAACTGATAGACACACTAATCAAAAAGAAAGATTATAAATTAGCAGTTCAAAAAATATATTCCAAAGACCACTCTGAAAATGTTAAATATATTTCAATTCCATAATTCGGTGATATATCGAAGAAAATTGCTAAAATTGTAATCAAGACAAGTACATTTAAAATAATTTATGAAACAACAAAACACACTTTCATTACCTTATTTAACGCAGAAGATAGAAATAACGATTTTTTAAAATCAGGTATTTACAAATTAAACTGTTCACATTGTAATTATGTATACATAGGTCAAACAATTAGAAATTTTGGTACCAAATACAAAGAACATGCTCGTACAAATGCCAACACTCAGAAAAATGTAACTATGCTAAACATTTATTAGAATACAATCGTGCAATGGCATCAAATAAAATAATAACATTTTTACACTTCTGTGATGATAAACGTAAATTGGATATACTTGAGGCTTTTCAAATTCACAAACATACTTTAAGAAATACACCTTTAATGAATGAGCAAACTGAGCTCATAAATTCCCCGCTATTGGAAGTTCTGGAATAGACGATCAGAGCCAAGTCCGAAATCAAGATCCAGTGTGCTGTTTCTCTAACTTCAAATGTTTACAATATTACAAATTGCTTTTGAAAACGACATGCAAAATATCGAAATACGTATAAAGCAAAAAAGTAAACAAATATTGTTTGTGCCTATCATTAATTTCAAAATAGAAACCTGACGTTTATATATCATAGGCGTCGGTCTTTAAATAGAGTTCAACAGTATAGTTTATAGTGCCTAAAATTGATGATATCAACAAAATTTAAAAAATTATACCTGTTTTATAATTTTAAATAAAATTAAAATTGAAATACTAAACTTAAGATGACAATTTCAGGAAACACAAAGTGAAGGATATAGCACATAGTATTAATACTTCAGAAAAATATATTGAGGTTCGAGTTAGGCACAAATAGGCAGACGACGAAGTTTCAAAACATCCGATGGAAGAATTTACGTGCATATTTTCAATATTATAATTCATCCAGATATTGCCAAAGAAGAAAAATTTAAAAACAGTATGTTATTTTCATTTTTAATACAAAACAAATACAAAAAATAAAACATAGTGAATTAGACAAGCAATCTTCCTTACATTTTATAAAATGTACAGAAGATTTAATTCAAGAAATCATTGTATTTAAATACGTACAATAAACTATTTCCCAATGCATTAACTGCATGAACTAAACTAAGAATTTTCTTTACATTGCATGTGACTATAGCAAATGTAGCATCTTCTTTTTTAAAATTAAAGACCATTAAAAATTATGTTTGTTCAATAATGTCTACATAACGAATAGAAGCGCATGCTATATTAAGTATCAATAAAGTCATTATTTAATATTTAAATTTTTCTAATATTATCAGCGATATAGCGATTAAGAAAGTCACATATTTAAAATGTTAAATAACCTC
>JABXWE010032863.1:0-11132 GCA_014611495.1 Limonius californicus
AAAATATCCAGAAAGACCTATTCCTTGTATTCGAACCATACAAACAATTGTTAGAAAATTTAAATCATAAAATAAGAACTAAAAGTAATCACGTTTTAACCGAAAAAATGAAATAAAATATGTTTACAAAAATTATAATTAAAAAAAAATCTGTGACAGCCGGGAGTCGAACTCGGATCAACTGCTTGGAAGGCAGCGACGATAATCACTACACTATCTTAGCGCTGATACATTTTTGTTGTACGAAGAAAATAGAATGTTCACGGACCTTACACGAACAATAATCCTGTCGATTTTTGTAATTTACAAATAAGTATCATCATTTGCGTCCTATATACAGGGTGAAATACTTATTTAATATAAACACTGTATCAACATACCCTTCATACTCAAATAATTCACAACTGGTGACGTTTGCTCCTGCTTTTTAGTTGTCGGTATAGTTGGTTGCCTACACAATAGGCGAATTTGACGCGTTTCTTTTAAAAGTATACATAGGCAATGTATACTAAAAAGAAAAATTCCCTGTATATTATACATAAAATAGATATTTCATTATATTAATATTGGAGAAAGCAATCACAAACATAAAAAACAGTTCCTGGGATTGACATTCCGAGTGTAAGCAATTTCTTGAACCAACAACCTCGCCTACCAAATCACTATGACCCTGAATTAAAATGTATTAAAAGAAATTATAAATAAACCGTTACGGTTCGTTGACATATTGGCGTTTTGCAATGTTTGAGTAGTAGGTGATTATAAAATTTTCTTACTCTGTGGGAATTAGCAACAAGTAATTCGCGTTACATAATTATTTTTCAAATATTTTCACATAACGTTCATTAACAACTGGTTCAGTTGCCAAGGTAAGTTATAAATAAAAGACAACAATTGTGTTTTTGGCGTTATATATTAATAAACCTTGAAATAGAAAAAATCACTGATATCTTGCAAACGTTTAATTGGGAACCGACATTAGTTGCGACTTTTTTACTTACTTAAATATTTAACAATTTACCTATAACAATGTACTCTTTTATATATCAAAACAATATGTGCATTATGTTCTATTATAAACGATTCTATTCACTCCGTCGCACTTCCCGAATCTTCTACAATTGATTTTATAAACAATGGTAAATCAGATTGGAGACGAAACAGTTTCTCCTAATTTTATAAGTTAATGCTTTTTGTATTTGAAAAAGTAAATCACGCATTGGATGCAGTTTCTAACACTGAATATATTATTTCCATACATACTATTTTCTCTAAAATAATCAGAAGAAGCCCTACTTTGGCAACAGCTTAATTGTATACCCTGACAAGACAATCAATCGTTAAAATTTCCGATAAGCGTGGGTCCACTCCACGTGTTTGCGGGTTGTGTACATTTTCCAAGTTGTAAGGAAAATATATTTGAATAATGAATATTGGGGGCAGTTTAGTACACGCATTAACAATATTAAAAACAAATATTCTCATTTCTATATGAATCTGAGATGCTAATTTGGATTTTCATAGCTTCTCTAACAAAGGTAACTTATCATTCTGTACTTGATTTAATTCCTTCAGAAAATATCCAACTTTGATCCAATTTTCATTGGTATTTATTATTCTAGATAATTGTTATCAACACAAATCAAAAACAACAACAAACAAAAAATATTATCAACGTAAACCCGGCTAAATTCTCTTAATTTTGATATGTAACATCTACCAGTTGTAAATATGAATCTCCAAAATTACTAATATTAATCTCATACACGCAAGGTCAGTTCTATGTCATAATATCGCAACCTTCGTTGACGTGCGAAGCAATTTTCATGCAACACCAAAGGTCTGTTAATATTCATAACATCATAACTAATTAAATTACTAAACAAGCATGATAAAATTGTTTTTTACAAAACGTCGCGATAATTGCGAACACCAAGATCAAACACATTTCCATTAATACTGTTTTAGCAGTCTACAACATCTACAAAAAGGACCCTTAAAAATTCGTTTTATTTTCCGCTTCAGTAAACATTTCAACCAGAACGCTGAAACTGACCAATAAAATAATTAAAAACGGATTAATTTTAATAACCTGCCTGCTCGCAAACGTAACAAGTTTTTACTGTACTTGTTAAAATTATGTCTCCTTCATATTTGTCCGGTTTGTAAATTACAACTTTCCAGTATTTAACGACTAAAAAATGATTCTCATAAATAAAGCATTCTTGTAGTGTTAAGAGCTTTCTATTAGAAAAAATGCACATTAGGTACAAAGATTCGAAAACATTTTTGCAAACCGCTGGATTTTAGAATTTATTGCGCAAAGAATAAAAACTCTAGACTAGCATCAAGCTGTGACCTTTTACAACAATAAAAGAATTGACATCTTTCGTCATAGAACGCGCATTCGCACGTGAGAGGAAGTTCAGATAGCAATCTAGCAACATCGTCGAATACATAAGTGAGGCTGTAAACGCACGGCAGATAGGAAATTCGCGGTTATTTAAATTAGCAATGCAAAATATGAGGTTATCAAGGCGTTCGCTGATTATATAACAATATATAATAAAAAATAAACCTTGAAGGACAACTTCAGTGAACAAAAGGTGCAGTCATTGTCAAGGCCTCCATCGTCGCATGTTTGGAGCCATTATTATAGTTATCTATTGCTAACAAGCTTTGCCATGAGATGTAAGAACAGCATTTTATTATAATTAATATCTCATTCTCGACCCCTTGAGGACGTTGGCAACCTCTTCTCTACTGTTAAAGATGATTACAGCGGGGACCTACAGCTTAACGTGGACTCTGAAACACGCAGATTACCTCTAGGATATTTTTGGTTTTTAAACGACACCTTTAAAATGGTTTTTGCTAATACAGGTAATAAAGCCCATGAGTAAACTAGTAAAGCGGCCATGTTTTTGGAAAATACAATTTGATATACACATATTTGCATTAAGAAAAACTTGTACAGGGTGACCCACATTATGAGAATGAACGATTGCACTTTAAGGTGGAAAACATTCAAATACTCTTATGAGACAGAGTTATGTATAACATAAGCTATACATTTTAAAATCTTTTTGAACATACAGAGTGCTAGTAAAAAAGTGCCATACCTAATGCATATTTTTAAGTGTTGATACCCTATTCAGCATGGCGCCCTGCAGAATTGTAATTATTTTTAAAATATGTAGTTTATGATTCTGCCTAACTCGCTTTAACTGTATATTTTCATGAATAAACTGAATACTTTCCTTGCATAAGCATTTACAGGTTACCTTCTATTAAAAAAAAAACAGGGAAAACTCCTTGCGAAATAGGTGAGCTACAATTTTGAAACATTTTGTAAGTACTCGGTACAAATTCCCTAACAGTAAAAAATGTATTAAGATTCACGAGCAGCACGTAAACAAAAGCTGCCAAAAAAGTAACCGCAGGCGCCGGATTTTCCAACATGATCACATAACATCCTTGAACACGAAATGCACAAAGTATCAATAAGTATGTGTTAATTCGTCATAAATGCCCAACTAGTTAAATTTATGAAGCCCAGTTTTAAATTTAACGTTTGAAGAGTAAAATGCGAATTATGAACACCCGTAGCACACATTTGTACTTTATTTCTCAAAGGTAAACTATCTTTTAGAAATACCTGTCCCTACTATAAATCTCCTCTTCTATTCCTCCTCATGTAAGCTAGCAGATTAGCTATAATTTTATTCAATGAAAAATTTATTGATGCCACATTGTATTTACTTTCATTATCATAGATAAGTTACTCTGAAATAAAACCATATTTTATATGTTAATTGTTTGCTGCCTTACTTCGTTGAAATTCATAGTTTATATATTAATAATAATAATAATAGGCAATTTCAACAGGTATTTATTTTTATTTTAGCTTTATACGTATTTCGACATATTTTATATGTTCTCTTTGTGCCAATCAAACAGCAAAAGAGAAAATCCCAGAAATATACGACTAATGTAACTCAAAAACAAAGCCATTTCAATGACGGAATTTTCTTTATTGTTCCATTGCCTAAATCCATCTGAAAGATTGAACCATGCATCATAATAAACCAAAACTTTCATGATAGGTAATTGAATTTTTCCTAAAAGTTTGAGTTCTAATACGATTAGTATTTTGTATGTTGAATAAGAACTCCATTAAGGGGATCCTGGCAATCTAAAATTAAATGTAACTTTTTACTACATCGACAAACCATTATATTCGTTTCCCTTCCGCCACGGACCTTAGGATTATCTACCCGAACGCTGGAATGCGCACTGCAACCAATGTAAAACACAATGCGTATAACATACAATAGAACATGATTAAAATAACATAAAACAACAGATATAAGTAGACAAGATATGGTGGATAGATAATAAACTCACAGAATGAATTACATTTTATTAATTATTTTTATATCTGCAACTACTGGTGCGAAATAAATTACTATAATATTCAATGCAATGAGTTGGTAATTGGCAATGTTTTGATTGTACGAAATTCCGATAAATCTTGACATTGAGATTGTGTGCATTACATTGTTAAAGGATGGTAGTTTATAATAAGGTAAACATATTTCACGAAATGAAGTTCACATTTATAATACAGTATTTTTGGCAAATTTTTATTACCAATTCTTGAATCTTGAATATGTTGTCCACTAGGTAAAAAGTGGAAAAGTCAATAGACAATAGAAATCGGTAATTTTAGTTTATTTTGAGTTAGATAGCCAAACATTAGCAATTTAACAATAATATATGAGATAGTAGTAGTTCTCCCTCTCTTGGGACGCTCCCAATACATTTATCTAACGAAATTAAGCTGTAATATGCAACCCCAACGGTAAGGTCTGTATAGCAAAAAGCAATCGGATTGGTTGTGTTAGTTTGGCAACACTAAGAATTCCATACAATTTTCCATCGCTCGTCATGTTGCCACTCTACTACACTTAGTTGGCTATACAAATAACGAAGGTGTAAACAAACGCACGTGGAAATTGGTAGCACATGGTCGGACTTCGGTCTGTGGTTGGTTGTCTGTACAAAATAGATGTAATTACCGTTCAATTTTTAACTAAATTATCGTATTAAGTAAATGTTGACTTATTAAAGCGTAGGGTGTAATAGTTACAAGTGGCTGAAGGATATTTTACATCCTGTTCGCCACAATGTACTTCAAAACTAAATCTATGAATGTACTAGCATTGGATATGTGCGTCCAAATGGGTTAAGAGTGTATGCACGTCGTTTTAGAGGAACTTCCAAAAGTGCTCAATATAAACTCACTCGACGAAGGAACACTTGAACATACGCAGTAGAATCGTATTGAAGTCTTTTAAATTGGAGCAAACAGGAAAAAAGGTTTATTAAAGGTCATATTAACAACGAATAAAACCCGTTGAAGTTATTAATATCGTTTTGAATTAGTAATTAATATTAATTTCAATGAAGTGAGGCAAGGTAGAATTAACAATCAAACTATTTGGCTATATTATTGTAAAACCAATATAGAATAACATCAGCACTGTCGTCACATGTTTATTTGATTACGTGTTTCGATAATTTACTGCGCGTTCTACAACATTTATACGTAAATTTGTTCATTTTTGCATTTATGCAAGTATAATTTATTTCTCGAAGATTATTCTCGGTTGTCTGGTGCTCGTCTACAACACAATATTATATTACATACGAAGTGTGTAAATTAAGTAATGAGACTGATATTTTTCATCTTTTTTTTCGAATAAAATTACAATTCAACATTGTCTCCTTCAAAGTAACTGCCTTGGGAAGCCACACAGCGCTGGAGATGGTTCTTCCACTCCTCATAGCAGCGCTGGAACTCGGATACTTGGCCAGTTACAGCCGTTTGAATGTTTTCCAGTGTCCCAAAATGACGTCCTTTGAGGTGATTTTTCAGTCTCGGAAAGAAGAAAAGTCACAAAGCTCAAGTCGGACGAATAAGGAGGCTGAGGAGCCACAGGAATGTTCTTACTGGCCAAAAAATCGTTTATTGAAATTGCTGTGTGACAAGGCGCATTGTCATGATGCAACACCCAATTGTTCTTGATGTTGGGTCTCAGGCGCATGACCATTTTTCGAAGCCTTTAAAAAAGGCGAAAGGATTTCGGAACCATTTCTGCGCAGATTTTTCTCTAATGAACTATGGTGAGTCAAATTCAACTCTTACCCGATCATTCTGACTGTCAATATCCGGGACTCTGTCAACATTTTCATCGGTTCTTGAAAATGAAGGCCTTCCGCTGCGAAGTTCATCTTCAATCGGCTCTCTTCCTTCTGAAAATGCCTTAAACCGCCGAAAAACCTGGGCCCTTGACAAAATACTGCTCCGTAGGCCTGCCGAAGTTTTGCACACTGTGCCCAAGTCTGAAGCAAAACCTGATGGCACACCGTTGCTCGAAATAGTTGTCACTCGTTCTCAGAACGCACTAGAAAAAACTGTTTCGCAAAAAAATCGCTATGGACAACCAAATGACTCTAGTGAGTTCAAACTCGTACTGAAGGCGTATCACATGTTCACTTGCAACCCCTTCCACCCCCGCGTTCCCAGTGTTGTCAGATCGAAAGCTACGCTACCAGTCTCATTACTTAATTTATAAACCTCGTATATGCTAAAACAGATCAAAAATAAGGGTGACTCGGGGCGACCCCTCACACTAATATATGTACCTCCAAATCATTTGACACACGTCACTAATCTTGAGCCATGGGGAAATGCGACGAGATTACGCCTTGTAACAGCCCACATCTTTTGAATAGAACCATAGAATTTTTTACATGCAAAACTATCTACTTTAAACGTTGGCATCATTCTTTGGTATGACGGATCACTTTTATAACATCCTGTATATTACCTGTGACTGAGATCCAACAGCACAGTATTAAACAAAAAAGTCTAGTTTAAAGTGAAGATATCCAATAAATAAAACACATATGCAATATCTTCTGCAGTGCACGCCTGGAATTACGTAATCAACTTTTTCTTAGGAATGTTTTCATCCACGAGCAACAACCTTGTTAGCATACATTTTCTTGTTTGAATTTTCAAGTTTGGGTGATACCGCTGTCTCTTTCTCTCTCGTACGTTAACCACCAGCAGGGTGGTTGGCAGCAGCTAACTTAATTCTTTTCTAACCAGTTGCAATACGTACGAAATAGGAGACGCACTAAAGAAAAATGACAGAAATCGCTTTGGGAAAGATGACCAAGTGGAATCTACACTGAAACTCTGCCTCGCTAACGTCTGCCAATATGATGCATGTGTAGATGGCACGTTGATACGCTAGAAAGTAGAACTTACGAAGAAACAAAAAAGGAAAAGAATATTTTGTTGCAATGGAAAAGCGGTTTAGCCACTTTTTAATTATGAACGGATTATTGTTATCGAAAACCCCTAGTCCCGATGTGATCAAATTCAGCGGCGTGCACTGTACTTTTAAAATGAGATTTTAAGCATCTTCAAAAAGATGTTGAACCACAAATAGCAAATATTTTTAAACATAAAACAGAAACTTGTTAAATTAAACAATAACAAAGATGTGAAATTTCTAAAAACCTCACTTGTCTCATAAAAAAACTATTGAGTTGCTCTTGCAAAATTTGCACCCACAACTAATAAAGATTACGACGTTGTTCGGTTATACGAAGTTTAGTCTACACTGGAGGCGTTTGAGTGCTAATGAAATAATCGTAAGCTATTGTTAGAAATTGGACAGCTGCTATAAAAATTATTCAATTATTATCGCTTAATAAACTAGGGAGAGGTTTCTATACATTTACAATATTTATTATATTGTACTAAACATTTGCAAGTTGAAATGTATAAAGACTATTTGTTTGAAAGTAATCCTACACAATATGCAGTAAATGACATAAGATCAACCAAAATTTAACCGCCTTTCTGTACGGAAAGAAGACTAGGCATCAGGGTTGAGTTAAGACTCCCAACTACCCCATCATCAGAGCCTCCGCGATAGGCAAAGCGACAACCGCTTCAGGACGCCAAATTCGAATTTGAAAAAGTATTAAAATGACACAAAAGTCGAGAATTAGAAGAAACGCCATATAACTACATTAACACTTGTGGATGTCAGGTACCTGGGTACTTCCTAAACAAAATTAAAGGAAACAAATATGGATCGGGCACCACAACCTACCAAGCATTTTCAGTAACTTAATCTAAAAAAATTGTTAACTCTGGCCTGCGAATGTGCTACAGCTGAACATACTTTTTCCAAACTCAAAATAATAAAAAATTAATTAGATGCGACTACCATCCGGAATGAGCTGTGCAATGTAGTAATGATATCCATAGAAAACGAAATGTCTAAAAATATAAATGTTTGCGAAACTGATGCTCATATTTGTAAAGGCAAAAATTCGTAAGGTATTTTAAGTACAGCACAAGCTCACTAATCGGAACAGATAAAATTCTCCGCCCGTCCGGATTTATGGGTTTTACCGATTATATGTAGAAACATTTGAAAAAACTATGCAAATAAAGCAAGAAAAATATTTTAAATGAATTCTGATTATACTTGCAAACAAATAATAGGATTCATACAGAATCATATTGGTTAATATAATAACTAATTTTTTAATGATGTATACAGTCAGTGAAAGCTCCCGTATAAGCAAACACTCACGGTCGTCACTTTTTTGTCCGGTTATGGGAAAAATACTTTAAATATAACAATCTTAATTTCAATTTGTTTATTTTTGTATATTTGGAGTGCATACTTATGTATATGTATTGTATCCAATAATTGAATAAAAATACGCATAACGGATGATGAAATAGATATTAGATAATCAAATAAAAACTAGTCGGTAATCAATTAAACAATATTTAAAACGCTTAATTGTCGTAATGTTTCCCTTTTTTGCTATATGACACAGTGTTGGAAATAGTTCTCCAGATTGTTTATTTGTTGAAATGCCGTGAAGTTATCTCTTGCGAATCCTTTCAAATTGCCAACAGGTTTTAAAGCATCATCATAAGAACTTCTCAAATCAAAATCTACGTTAAATCCTTGTATTTCGTCTTGGAACGTTGTTATTTTCCTAACCGCTATTTTCAAATTCACTGTTTAATCTTTGAATGTCAATGTTTTCGTCTTCTGTTTAAATATTTCCGCCCGTGGTTATAAACTCTTCTAGATTTTGACCATCTGTAAATCCTAACATTGAAACTTTTTAACAAATCAGAAAGTGCTAGACTATGGCAGATCATCTTTAGGATCAAATTCGGTTGCAATGCAATCCTCAGGATCTTTTTTTCCGGTGCCATTTTAATGTACGCAATGTACATATTCGTTTGTCCAGAAACAATGACTGCAGTAAAACTAGGAATAACCAAAATTAAGTGGGCATATAAAACGGGGAATCACCAAATACGTAAATGCTTCAGGTTCATCAGTCCGTTTATTAGAGCTAGGTGTCCGCTTAAGGGAAATTTTTGATTTTAATATGTGTGAAAATACAGTGTCCGCGTCCGTTTATGCGAGTGTCTGCTTATAAGAACGTAATTACAAAAAAATATCATAGGAACAATGTTGGAGCCAGCAAATTCGTCCGCTTAAGAAATATCCGCAAGGAGAGGTTTCACTGTAAAGGGTTTTTCTTTCAATCTTGTTAATAAAACATCTTGCGATGGAATGCTATTTATCTCTGACCATTAAATGCATTTAGATATGATACTATCACAAGATCACAAACTCACTTTCGGAATCGGTGGTATTCATTCCATTATGGCCAACTGTGAAGTGTCTGCAATTCAATTTTGAGCTGTCTCTTCACTGTGTTCATCTGTCCACTTAAAATTTCCTTAGAAGTGACTTGTAGATCAATATAATTCAAAATTTGCGTATGGGGTTTAAGTTTGTAATTACTGATTCAGATTCCCGCTGCTGTTTCAACTAATTCAAACGAATTTCAAACGATCCTCTTCATGTCATTATCGTTTAATAGCGTGCAACTTTCTTCGACATTTTTGTCATTTACAGTTTTTCATGATTGATGATGGTTTATGATAGCCCCCTCCGTTTGTTAAACATTGTCCTAAGATGTCAAGTTAGTCAACATTTTTTTTCCTATGCCACTTTAATATTTTGTATCAAATTCTGAATCATCGTCTCTGTTGTTGTTGTACAGCTTGTGTGTTTGTATTTATTATAATTCATCCTTGAATGGATGAGCGGGATCGTCTATTAAAAGAACCCCATTTTGTGGTGAATTTTGCTCATTAAATATTTTACGTGCTTTGTAAAACATTTTTAAACAATTCTGAAATGTGTCCAGATTATATAGTTAAATGACACGAAACTGTCCAAATTTCGAATTTTATCAGTGTCCGAGTAATCACATGTCCGGATTAGCGAGGTTGTACTATTTAAATATATGTATGTATGTATATACATTGAATATATACATGAATAAAAATATAAACTACTAATATTATATACGAATCATACATTTTTTAAATATTTAGCCGAAACAAAATTGCTAAAGCACTTTCTAAACAGCTCGCTATGGCCCTGTCCATCATTGATATATTATATAGCACGATGGTTTTTTGATATTAGAAGTCTTTCAAAATGCTGCCTTTTTCTGACAATTACAATCAAAAACGATCAATTCTTTACGACTAATTTAAGTATCTAAATAAAACGGTATACCCTTTAATATATATATTAAAGGGTAGGATGATAATGAACGCAACATACAATTTTAAATTAAGCTGCCTTATACGAGGGCAGCCTTTTAAGTTTTTACAAACGACCACTAGCTAGCGCTATTGAGATGTGTGATTACTATTTTTGTAAAATTTGAGTTTGGTTATTGTGAAAACAGTGGAAGCTTAGTAATTGACCGAGTAGTTTGTTTACAGTTAACGTTTAAAAAAAGCAATTTTCTGAAAAAATAGAAATTGCACGTGAAGGTTTTCGTTGGATGACTTTTTACAATTTTAGTAAAGGCCTAACTCAATAACAATGCATAGAATCGCTTCGTTCAACTTTTGGTAATGAAGCACCATCAAAAAAGACTATTAACATATGGTTTGCAGAATTTCGTCGTGGTCGTGCGTCCGT
>JABXWE010032864.1:0-11854 GCA_014611495.1 Limonius californicus
GTCGTCTCTAGTTGCAGGGATTGCTCCGATTTTTGACATAATTACGAATAGAAAATGTGATTGATATACGTGAATTTATGAAAAGTTTGCAAATATCCGATTTGAGCTATTAAAAACAATAATTAAAAATCCAAGAATTACAACAAAATGTATTGGCGTATCTAAGAAACCTTTAAAATGGAATGAAATTAATTAATATTAACAAATGGTTTTGTGGTTGTTAATAATAAACAATATCTTAATGTTAAGAAAGCAGCAAAACATTTCAGCATTACGCTAACTTGCTGTATAAAATTTTTAAAAAAATTACATTTCACAAAATAAGCAGTTTTGCATTAAATAAATAAATTTGTTATTATGAACCCCCCGGTAATTAATTATTGGTTATGGAGCGGCTGCTCTGTATGGTTATTACAAATATTCTTCTATTACGATGTGCTCCCATCTAAGCAACACAATTTAATTTCAACAGACAATGCTAAAATGTGGCTTTCTAAATTCAATAATTGAAATTATAATGAATGCAATAAAAATCGCTCCCAAGTTGCACAAATGAATAAGCGTAATGCAAGTGAATTTAACTTGGAATTACTTAAAATATGGTGTTAATTAAGAATAAATACTCAATTTAGCCGCTCTAAAATTCACAACAGAATTAGTTTTAAATGTTTTAACACTCCTCTCACTATCTGAAAATAACTATGTATTCCCTTAGTCATACGAGCTATTTTAAAGTTGGTTTAATTAGCTTAGAACGGGCATAATTTTCTGCTAAAGTACTTATAATAGTAAATATATCAACGTAAATGGTGTCCGGCCTTTGATGAATATTGCAACTTACTTCCATTGCGAATTAAGCAATTTGAAATAGGTCTAACGGTACTAAAACTTTACATAAAGTAATCGCAATGCAAGAAGACCAGAGTAGGATTAAAATGAAAACCATAACTGCCAAGTTGCCGAGTGTATAGTTCTTACGATGAGCATTTTTCAGTTTCGGATTAGCGCTTTATTTGAACAGCTCAAACTGAACGCATTTCTGTCTTTGTTAGTTGCTCGCAGATTCATATTTCCGACAAAGACGTATGTAGGAGTGACATCTGCGTACGAAACAATACCAACACTGTACGTGCGACGTATTCTGTAGATCGATACTTTTAGTAGAAAGAAACAGAGGTACTTGAAGAATGTTGCGCTGATGCAGCCAACCATCACTACTTAAAACTGTTTCCAGCAGTATTTAAAATGTTTTTGAGGTTATATGTCAATATTTTATTTTCCAAAGTTACCCGTAAGAGTTTCTACGAGTTAAAAAAGTAATTACATAAGGGTTGGCCATGGAAAATAAAAGTAATGTCAACAGCAAGCTTTAAAATTCATTAACTGTCACCACTGTTGTATACCATTGGCTGTGCCTAAACGTCAATTGGTATATAAAGCTTGCATTAGACATTATTTTATTATTCCATAGCCAACCGTTATGTAATTACTTTTTGAACTCACGGTATTTACAATGTGGTGTATTGCTGAAATTTATTTTATACACTTTTGGAACCTTTCTTTTTTCTGAGAAATAGTTCTGTAGACATCCCGGTTTGTTTTGGTTTGTGGAAATTGGTATTAAGAGGTTGAAGATAAGTTAATAGCATTTTTGTCATGTAGCCATTAAAAGGTAATTACAGTTACTGCAATGTATTTTTGTACAAATAAAGCGCTAATCCGAAACTGAAAAATGCTCATCGTAAGAACTATATTTATACCGTAAAGTCAGCTTAGCTAGAATAGGATGCTGTGTCGCAACTTGTGGTTTTAGGGTTTTTGATTTTTTTATTTGTATTGACCAGTTGTTGTGTATCTCTTCAATTGTTTCAAGTAGTCTTTACATATTTTAAATAAAATATATAACCTGTATTCCAATCTATACCATACTTTATAAAACCTTGAATTTAATAACAGTTTATCAAACATTTTCTTAAAGGGCTACTAAAGTGACTTAAAGTAGGCCTAAATTAATGTTTTCTATTATCACTGTATCTACGTTAATATGCCATCTTTCCACTTGCGGGTTTCCATAACTAATAGATATAACCAAGAATCAAATAAGGTGAAAAAATTATCAAAAACATCATAAGAACGTGTGATAAAAATTGCAAAAGCAGTCCAAAATTACTGAAAAAACAATCTACGTTTACGACATATATGGAATTAATTTAGTTAAATTTGTTCCCTTCTTAAAAACTGCCATCCCTTAAGACCATATAGCCCACAACCCCAATCTCAAATTTTATTTGATTTTCTCGCAATCACAACAATGCAAAGACTTAATCTTATATTATACGTATAATCTTTCACATTGGCTGCAGTACGTTTTCCAGCGTTCAGGTAGACGGCCCTAAGCCCCGTAGCGGACAAGAAAACGACTGCAATTGTTTGTCGATGTAAAAAGTAATTTTTAATTTTTGGTGGAACGCTGATTATTCTGAATTACTACGGTGTTCTTTTCTATCAATTTTGTGAATATATATATATAGTGTTTGTTTTGTTCGGGATAAACATTTGAAACTTTAACTGAATGCATGAGGACTGTACAAATTTAAACAGGAATTGATTTAGGAAAATGGGTATTATAGTATTAAGACTATGAAAACCAACGATCTGGAAGCCTTCTAATACATTCCTGCAAAAAGTATCTTTTGGTGCATGCGTATCCATTCTTGAACAGCTTCGATAACATCATTATATGTCTAAAATATTCTCTCGGCAAAATTCTATTAGTAGGTAAAAAATAAAAGGAAGAAGATTAGCAATGTATTCTGCATGCAGAAGAAAGTCTCACTGGAGTTCGTTTATGGTTTCAATTGTTCTTGCAACGGCATGAGAGCGAGCGTTGTATAGGAGAACGCAAACAGAACTTCCGCATATTCCTGATCGAATAATAGTGTGCATCTACGACGTTTTGTAAGAAATTCAGCAAAGGGCACCCATTGAGAACCCCAACAAAATGTTGCCATCACTTTACCAACTGATAACACAGGTGTTGCTTTCTTTGGCTTTGAAAATGTGGTGTGATACCATTGCATTCTTGCACGTTTTGTCAGGTGTAAATTATCTATTCAGGATTCATCAGTTGTCACATTCGAGTCCAAAAATTCATCTTCTTCACTCTCATATCACTACAGTAAGAAGAAGCTATTTGCAAACGATGCAACTTGTGTTCTTGGGTGAACAAGCGCGGAAATTGGCGAAATTTGACGAACTGTTACGCGCCTGTTTTGCTGAATAAGGGCACTAATTTTTTCTTCATTTTCACGATTAACCGAAGTTGCATTTTCTACACAAGTTCTTCCGTCTCTAAAAGATTTGGACCAATCAACCACTCGTATTGTGCTCGCAGCTTGTAAGAATTTCAGTTGAAAGCCTTCGTCATAAGTAATTTGATTGTTATATGCTGTTCCACGCTACAATGAACAGAACTCTCCGACATCTTAACTGTCACATCAAAATAATATTACAGCAGACGCTTGATAACGTGAACTAATTCAGGCCCGAGTGTGCTCACATTATCGAAATGTTTACATTAGCGAGCGTGATTATATTAATCAGCAAATTATTAAAAGAAACGTTTAATAACACAATTAATATTTTTTTGCTAATTGTGTCACTCCCGCACCTAGTGCAATGTCGTCTATGATTTTCACTTTGACACTCAATATTAAACACTTTCTTTTGTTGGATGTGGATGCCATAGTCGTAATGCATAAACGCATGCAATATGCCTGACTTACGTTTAACAACGACTAAAATGAAATCAGCGCTGCTCCTACAAATAATTTGCTGAAAGTCACGTATGTACATCATAAAACCAATAAAAAACGAAGTGTTTACGTTATCGAGCTGTACAGGTTGGTTACGTTATCGAGCGTTCCATTTGATCTTATAGCAAAAATTTTTTGTTTACATTAGCACGATGTTTCCATAATCGGATGTGTACGTTATCGAGGGTCTGCTGTATATCAAAACAACTGCCATGAATATTTTAGCAAGAGCCACGATCAACCTTTAATTAATTTTATTTTTTGAAATGATCTTCGGATTAAACGTTCCTGTTTAAATTTGAACGTCTTTCGTAAATAGAAAACTGGTTTTAAAAAAATTACCTAAAATGCTTATGCTTGACGGCAGTTGTTTGAAAATTTTGATATAATAAAAATAGTCTCTTTAAGAGTTTGTCCAGCTATTTGTATGTAATTTGTTTCGGACAATTAATATATCTTTATGTAATCATCGCTCATAATGCCTAAAATTAAATATCAGTCTTATTTTGTTCTTAATATATTATCTGACGCTCATGTTTATGCTCTTTTGTTGTTCTATTTTATTACATTGTTAGCAACTTGCGGTGAATAATCATTTCCTGTGGTTTCGTAGATACATCAAGGCTATATTTATCTAACACACTGTATTTAACGTCATTCTTTTTAAAATTAAAATTTTACATAATATTTGTTTCTTGTTATAAATCCAAAAGGCGATCAGTTACTTCTAACCTATAATTTATGTAAAAGTAAAATTAATTTATTCCGAATATGTTTCTTTTGTTTGTAATTAACGAGAAGGCGAAACATTCTAGATTTCGCAAAAAAACTTAAATTACAGCTTTATAGGTTATAATGCAAATACTTAATTGTTAATTGGAAGTTGTTTATGGTTTCCTCAATTTGATGTTTTAGATTAGAAAAGGTCTTAAATTCTTCATTATTCGTTCTGATTGTTTATTGATAAAATTCACATAAAATAAATATTACCTTCTTTCAAAGACGTACAGGACGTCCTTCGAGTGTTAAAAATTCATAGGCGACCTTCATGGTTCCGTTCGTTCAAAATGACTTATCACATTGTGGTCCTTTACACATCCGTACCATTGTTTATGGTCGTGTTAATTTTATTACCTACTACGACGTATTAACAAAATGTATTCCATAAATACAACGTATGTTAAATTGACAAAGGAAAATTTTGCCATCGCATCCTTCAAACTATTAATATTATTATACTTGTTAATAAACACTCTGCTTTTTTGTAACAGTGGAGTTGTTTTCCAAGACTATAGTTAAATACTTCAAACTATTCATTATGATCTGGTTATGTGGTTTTTCTAAGAATTAATCAAATGCAAAAATCCTTGGAATACCAATCATTGTTCTCCATTTTCTACGCATTGCAGCTCCACTCTGCCATTATCTAGTGCTAAAAACTACAGTAATTCTTAGTCCACTCGCTGATAGATATCTTAACCACAACTTCCCCATTGCTTCCAGGTTTAATTATCTTCCTAAGTTCCATTTGCATGAGCATGATGAATATTGCTAGCTTTAATGTGCACTTAAACCTTTTTTTATCACCTTGTATCTAAAGGCCAGAACCAACCAGTGTTAAGTGGCGTATTCAAATTTAAACGGCCGTTACGACTTCACGGGCAGAAGTTGTGTGATTTTAATTGATGAGAGTGGGAGGAACAAATTGGGCACTCCTTTAGAGGCACCTGTTTTGAAACAAGCACGAAAAGCAGAAGCACATCTCATTAGAATAAATTAGTAGAAAAAGCTACTGTTCTGAAATTTTTATTAGGTGCCAGTATTCATTAATAAACAGTGGACGCATTGCCATATAAGAATACAAGGTTCATCAAATGTATTGACTTTGAACTCTTTACTCTATTGATAACCTTAATTTAAGATTTGTGCTGTCACGTCACATATTCCAATTTTATTTAGAGCAAAAACCAAATCGTAGTATGTAGAAGATGCGTGGCCATTTACGAGAATTAAAAAAACTAAAACCTTATTACGAGGGTTATTTAAAAGAATCTTATGCCGTGAGTTCAAAAAGTAATTACACAAAGGTTGGCCATGGAATAATAAAATAATGTCTAATGCAAGTTTTATATACCAATTGACGTTAGGCACAACCTTTCTAGCGCAAGCGCCAGTACCTAACCGGCAGTGTTATGTTATGTTAAGTTGCATGGTAAATGTAAATAAATCAATTTTTGAAGCAGTGAGTTCTATTATTTTAATTTAGACAATAACAGTAACAACTAAATTACTACACTATTAAACAAATCATATCAAGTAGGTAATCCTTAAAATTGGAAATAAATTTTTTTTATTTCACATGTACAGAAAAATAAACATAAAAAACTAAAGAAGCTGTTCAAAATGACCACCGTTTTCCTGCAGACACAAATTTACTCGTCTTTTCATACTATTAAAAGCATTTATAAGAATTTGAGGAGTTATGTTGGCACACTGTTCCGTAATTCTGTTTTGCAGTTCCTCGATATTGTTAATAGGGGTCTTGTAAACATTATTTTTCAGATAAGGGAATATAAAGTAATGTAAAATAGTCAAGCCTGGTGATCTAGGTGGAAATTCTGGATTTGAACTTTAACTAATTATTCGATCGTCAAAAAATTCACGAAGGTAATTTAGGGTTTCTGGAGCGGTGTGGGGCGTCGCGCCATCCTGTTGGAAGTAGCCTTCCTGGAGCTCATCCTCATGAAGCTGATTAATAAATTCACGTACAATATTCCGGTATCTCTGAGCAGTAACAGTTTCGTGGAAAAATATGGGTCCGACAATACGTCTTCGAGACACAGCAATCCAAACACCAACTTGTACCGGGTGAAGGGGAGATTCGCGAAAAGTATGCGGATTTGCAGCACTCCATAACCTCATATTTTGTGAGTTTATATACCCCGAAAGAGTGAACCAGGCCTCGTAAGAAAAGAACGTTAAATTTAGCAATTCGTCGTTGTTCATTAAATATTGTTAGAGCCACTGACAATACAAAATTCTCCTATTGTAATCTGCTGACAGCAACTTTTTTGACAATAGTGTGGCAAGTTCCTAATGATAAACCAGTCTCTTGCGAAAGTGTACGTAATGATGTAGGGGGTTGCTCGTTCAAACGTTGACAAACATCGTCAACTGTATTTGGAGTACGAACTCTTGGCCTTCCAGCTCTGTCTCTATGAGTAATGCTCCCTGTATCTCGGAATACATCAACACATCTTCTAAGTGCGCTGTAAAAATCTCCTTCAAGGACAGCAATATCTGGAAATTGTTGCCCATATTCCTCTAAACATTGCTCCGCACTGTAAATCCATTCGCCGTTCTCTCGAACACCATTTCGAAAATATGATTGAATCATAAATATTTTGTGTTCTATTGTAAAAACCATTATACCTAATTGTAACTTAATTGAATTTTCAATGTAAACTTATGACAATAACAACAGTGATGACAGATAATGAATTTTAAAGCTTGCTGTTGACATTACTTTTATTTTACATGGCCAACCCTTATGTAATTACTTTTTGAACTCACAATATACGAAATCATCTCTTCGGGCTTAGATCCCGTCGTCGTGGAATTGATTGATGCTGACATTTTGCTAACCGTTCCAGGTAGCGTTATCAAAACATCATTTCGCTTTGAAAGGCTACCTACAACGGTTAGCGGAACTTCAGCATCAATAAATTCTACGACGACGCGGTCTAAGCCCGAAGAGATGATTTCATTAATGACAAACCGCGGAAGCCTGAAACTTTACATTCTGTTTATATCTTCTTCAAATTTTTTTTCCAATTATTCTTTCGCTTGCTTTTGCTTTTGCTTGTACTGCAAGGTATGCAAAACATTCCTCAAATGCTTGTTTAATTTCTCCATTTTACGAACTTTCCAATAATTAATTTCTTAACATGAAGTTAAATTAGATTTCGTATTTCAATACATTGAGTTCTGCAGTAGAAACAACACTTTTATGAACACGTTCATTATCTTGATGAAAATTTACACTTTTCTTTGATAAATCTGGCCTTTTTACGATTATTTTCTAGTGTTAGGTCGACCTTACCTTATAAAAACTACTGAATTTTAAATTTCAATACGATTGCACGCTTCTGCATTTCATTTATGCAGTTCCTGGGTAAACAAACAGCGGATCCGATAAGGGGGAGAGTATAATAATGAGTGTCCACTCCCCCACCAAAAAGTCAGTCGATGCCATCCTGGCATTGATGTTGCATTCATAATAAGAATTGTAATTCGATGTAGGCGTATTTTCGATGCCACCTCTGCCAACTGACTAACTCTCGAATGATTGCTAAGTAAATAATTATTAACCATGCAACACACTTTAACTATTCATGTAGCTGCTTATATTCACTACGCTACTATTTCCAACAACTGCTTGCATTCACACAAATCTTGGATAATAACTATAATAGGACTCGGCGGTTGTAAACCACATATAATAACATGTAGATAATACGCAATCATTCGGGTAAACACGTATAACACTTCATGGAATATAAACCATAACATCGTCAGCGACGCCACTGTTTATAGTAGCTGATATTGCCTTTGCAGCCCATCTTTATATATAAACACATGAATGGTAACACTAAATTTCCACCTTGCCTCAACTTAGAGGATAATGGCATTGTAATCAATTAGTAGGTTCGCATACGCTATTAATTAGTTATTAGGCTAAAGATATGCAAGCCTACCCCTAGCTACCAACAACATTGCCTCTTGTAGACTGCCTTGATGAACCTTCGCAACATTCTGCCGCCCCTTGTTTATCCCTTACATTCCAAGAAACACTTACCTGCCCGGCCTCTCCTTCGAATCTTTATAATCCTTCGCAGTTGCTACAGAGCCGACAGACGCTGCGTATACTTCTGCAAACATTTATTTGTTGAGCGTACATTTAAATAATATTCACAGTAGACAAACGCCACTGCCTAACAATTGATCTAAAAGGTTAGTTAGCATGGTACTCTCCCGTTATTGTTAACCCTTTTAATAGATGATCTATAATTAGTATTTTTTTAACGTCCACCGAAATTGGTTCCACTGTCTTTTCAGCAGACCTTACACAAAAATTTTGGTGGTCCAAAATCACGATGTTATCATTGTTGTCGTATATCAGATACATGGATGTGCATCCAAGTTGATCTGTGGTTCCAAATCGATCTACAAACTCGGTTATATTCTTCTTAAAACGGTTCAAGCATCCTTGAGAACTTTGTATTTGAATTCATTTTGGATCAGTGGTAAAAAACGTGATACCCACGTTGCATATAACTTCTTCACATCAAAGGCTTCCACTGTCTTCCCCGCAAACCTTACACACAGATTTTGGTGGCCGAAAATCACGATGTTATCATTATTGTCCTATATCAGATACATGGATGTGCATCCAAGTTGATTCGTGGTTCCAAATCGATCTACCAACTCGGTTATATTCTTCTTAAAACGGTTCAAGCATCCTTGAGAACTTTGTATTTGAATTCATTTTGGATCAGTGGTAAAAAACGTGATATACCCATGTTGCATATAACTTCTTCATACCAAAGGCTTCCATTGTCTTTCCAGCAGACCTTACACACAGATTTTGGTGGACGAAAATCACGGTGTTATCATTATTGTCCCATATCAGATACATGGATACGCATCCAAGTTGATCTGTGGTTCCAAATCGATCTGCAAACTCGGTTATATTCTTAAAACGGTTCAAGCATCCTTGAGAACTTTGTATTTGATTTCATTTTGGATCAGTGGTGAAAAACGTGATAGTCATCTTGTGTACAACTTCTTCATACCAAAGGCAACTTTTATTCCGCGATTATCCAACACCGTATCATGAATGTTTGGATATTGATATCCTTGTTTGTTGGGTGTTCGTATTACTTAATAAACTCCAAACATATTAAAGCCATCACTAAAAATAAAAAAGAATTGAAATTAATTACCAGGGCCTTTTGAAATATTCTGTTTGTATCTTCTAGATATTATTTTTATTTTTCGATATACTCTCTTGCCAGCATTGGAAGGTGTCCAAAATAATTTGGAAATGCTTTTTTAAATCCCCATTTGACGAACTTTCCAATAGATAAGTTGTATAGGTGGATGAATAGATGGAAGTCAGACGAAGCTAAATCAGGAACAGCAAATCATGTAGCAATATTCTGCGATGGAAACGACACTTGTATGGGCACGTACATTGGTTTGACGAAAAATTGTATTTTGCTCTGCTAAACCGGGATATTTTTTTTTTCAAGAATACTGTTATTCGATTGATCAAGAATGGTAGAGAGTGCCCTTTCGGAACTGTTCAACCTCGATAATCTATCACTTCTAGTGTCCCGCGAAATTAGTTCGACTATCTTCCAGCGGACCTTACAGATTTATAGGTTTTGCAAGAGGAGAACCGCGATTTTACGATTATTTTGATTTTTCTATTCGGGCATATAGTTGTACATTCAAGTTTGATATGTTTGATGATGATGATATGATTCAACTGTGTTGTTCTTAAAACGGTTCATACCTAAGACATGATATACAACTTCATTTTAGTCATGCCCACAGCGTTAGAACTGCCAGCAACATTTATTCGTCGATTGTCCAAAACTATATCATGCATTTTTTTGTTTAAGTTTTGATACAGATATCCTTTTTTGTTGGGTGTCAGCCCAATATTAGAAAATAAACCCTAAAGGCATTACCATATGAGAATACAAGGTTTACTACAAGTATTAAATTTAAACTCTTTACTGATTTTAGCAATTAATTACGAGGGTCATTTAAAATATTTTTTTATATCGTATGAAATTATTTTTATTTTTCATTATAATTTTCCTTGATACCAATGTAAAATACGCACAATATTCTTCAAATATTGCTTTACCTTTCGTAAGTTGTGCAGCTGGATGAATACATGGAAATCAGACGAAGCTAAATCAGGTGAATAGGGTAGATTTGGCAGCAAATCGTATTTCAATATGGCGAGTTCTGCAATGGAAACGACACTTGTGTGGGCACGTACATTGTCTACGCTTAACCTGGTCTTTTTCACAAATACTTTTGTCCAATTAATCTAAAAGATTAAGGAATAAATTTCCGTGATTGTTGAACCCTTATAATCTATACTTAGGGTCTCTTTAAATGTCCCAGGAAATCCGTTCGAGTATCTTTCCAGCAAACCTTATAGGCAAGCTTTGGAGGCAGAGAACCGCGATGTTACCATTGTTTTGATTGTTATTCTATTTCGGGCATCCAAGTTTGATCTGTGGTTCCAAATTGACATATTTATATACTCTGTTGTATTCTCCTTAGAACGAACCAACAACTCTTGAGAAGTTTGCATGCAAATTCCTTTAGTATCAATGGCTAACGAACGTGACAATTACCTTGTATAGTCTGCAGAAAGCATCATCATCATCATTGACAGCCTTTTTTGTTGCACTGCTGGGCATCTGCCTCTTCTCTGCCACGTGTTCCTCTTCAGCGCTAAGGTAAGAACACGGGGGACCTACAATTTAACGTCGAATCCGAACGACAGAAATTCCAGAGAAGTTTTTTAGCATTAGGATCCCACGGTTGCAAGCCGGATTAGGAAATTGTGTGTGATGGGTTGCAGACAAGATTTTTATAAATCTACATAGTAATGCTTACGTTTCGAACCTAAGCCAGAATCGAGGTTTTACTCAGAAAGCGAGCGCTCTACCAACTGAGCTACCGCCACACGAAAACCCCTATACATATCTATACATCTATCATCATCATCAACAGCCTTTCCATCCCACTGCTGGGTATCGGCCTCTTCTCTGCCACGTATTTCTCCTCAGCGCTAAGGGAGAAACACGGGGGACCTACAGTTTAACGTCGAATCCGAACGACCGAAATTCCAGAGAAGGTTTTTAGCATTAAGATCCCACGGTTGCAAGCCGAATTGGGAAATTGTGTGTGGTGGGTTGCAGACAAGATTTTTATAAATCTGCATAGTT
>JABXWE010032868.1:0-22434 GCA_014611495.1 Limonius californicus
AATACAGGAAACAGCAATCAGATATATGCAGGTATGTGCTTTCCCAAATGTAAATCACTAGAAACTGTCTTTTGGATACGTAAAAGCGAAATTCACACACCTAACCTCACAATTTTGTTTTTAATTATTTTGTTTCTAAATCCATATGTGATTTTATTATTTATGATTTCACTTTTAATTTTGGCGAACTTGTTTTATATTATTCCACACGGTGGGAACCATTGCGTTAGAGGAATGAAAGATTTGGTGAATTATCAACAGTATAGATTCAATGCCTACAGATAATATTTTATTTTAAGAATAAATTGCTTGCCAAGCATCTGGCTGGCGAGGAATCGGTTTGGCGAGCAAATAGTTTTCAAGTCTGGAGACCCGTGAGCAAACGACAGGCGAACAAACGGTGGGCAAGTAGGCGGACAACAACGGTTGATATGAAGAAAATGATATATTTTCGTTTCTCGTGATTTTGGAGCAACAAAATGTTAATTTCCAAGGCTCTGTTTGGTCTAATATACGTTTTATAACTAAGAAGTCAAGCCACATTTTGTACTATCTACCTTTATTTATTTTTGCTTATATTTAAATAAATTTCTAATTTTTAAGATCTTATGTAATGTAATTAAGCTTGCTTAAACCAAACCATTTTATTTATTTAGATAATCTTACAATTATAATTACTCTATGGAACATTTTTTACTTTGTGTTATTGTTATTCTATATTTTGGAAACAGGTTCTTCTTTCAGAACAAAGAATTTCTTGATTGGGTTGACATTTAGAGAAGAACTGACCAAAAAAAGTTTTTAACTCGTATTCTATTACAATACATGTGAAACAATAATTGGTTCAATAAATTTAGAATTTCCTTGAATAAATAGAGCGCGTTAATTGGCCTGTATAGATTTAACTGAAGTTTGTATTGTCTTAACCGTTGGTATCATAGCAGATGTGTGTGGTGGTTATCGAGCTTCGCTAGGAAAATGGTGATACCCCACACTACACTGCTCACAGGTATTGATGTAGTCACGTAATTAGGTAATTAAAATTGGAACTAGCATCGCATCGGCCAGAAACTCAATTAGCAATTAAACGTAACATTTTCTCTAATTACATGATACTTTCTCGCTAATTATACCGAGGCACATACATAACAGTATGAAATGCATGCAGTAACGGCGGCTCCGTGTGTAATTATCAAGATATAAGTTCGTTTATTGGAATTGTCATTAGATTTACATTATGCAGATGACGACTCAGCTTCAATTGGCCCCGTCGTGATGCATAAAGTTATGTCTACTTATAAATTTAGTTGATTCGAGCCTTCATTGAATTAACTCCAGCTATTCACATTCATACAACAAATAAAGAACTTTAATGACATGTAATAAGAGTGGTAACAACGTAAGATAATTTGCCTCTACTTCGCGGACGCGACTTGCTGCTACTCCGGGGCCTTTTTGTCCGCATTAGAATTACATCTTGGCCTCATATTTATTTAACCTAATAATAGCAGTAATCAGACCTCTCGAGTAAATCGTAGATTGCGACCTTCTAGGATAATGCACAAAAAATGTTACTTGTTATTCAATTTGCGACCTGAATACGCTGCTAAACCCAGACTAAACGAAATTTTCGGATTATTCCAGTCTCACTCAGCTCATATTATTAAAACTCACCAGACGAACTGCATAAGTCTTTAATGACTAACTAAATTATTCTCCCGATTCAAAACTAGGAGCTATATTTTATGCAAATGCGCAATTTCGATTTGTAATTGATGTTGTTGCAGGGGTTTAAATTGAAGGGATGACGTTTTTATTTATTCAAATTGGTATCGAAATTTCATGTTTTGTAATTGGGATATTATTTTTACTACCTCCAATTAAATTTTTTTATTACTAAGGACTTAAAACTTAATCATTTTTGTATTGAATTTAAATGTTGGATTCCTGGTCAATCTGCAATATATTAATTGAATAAATATTTTTCAAAATTCGATTCTTCTCCAATCAATTTTGCAATTACTTATTTTTGCGACTTAAAGCAATGCTAAATGTCGCAGTAGATATGTCCCAAAAAACTGTGTTGTAAATTTACAATGCTTATCTGGGCATGTTAACTTAGATGAAAAATGACCCAAACGTTTCCCTTGGACTTTCTCATACTTGAAATTGGCTCTGCATATTTACCCACTAAATTGCATTCAGGAATATTCCAGTGTTCGATCAAATCGTCATAGTAACAAATTATACATTTTTTCTATATAGGAGGTCGAAAGTGGTTTGTATTGGTTGAAATAGTCAAACGCGTAGTTAAATAGGACGCAAATTATGAAATTTAAATGGATCTTAAAGGTTGAAAAGCGGTAGTTTTAACATCATTTGTCTAAAAACAAACCAATAAATAATAATTTTACTGTCTGGATTGAAAGCGCTTTTCAGGTAAATTAAGAAAATATTTATTACAAACAAATGACCATAAGAAGAAGGTACTTGACCAGTACCGAAGCAGTGAAGTACTTCCAAACCGACCACTTCACCCCAACCAACATGCCTACCAAAAGGCAAAATCGACTACAACGGCTCTCCATAGTCTAGTAAATGGCTGGAGAAGACGTACATGGCAAAAGAAATAGCTCTCTGTGCTTTCACAGACATAGAGGGTGCCTTTGACAACACCTCCTTCGAATCTATAGAAAGAGCTGCCACGGAGAAGGGCTTCGAACCTTCTACTATCAAATGGATAAAAGCCATTCTTAAAAGTAGAAAAATTGCAGCAAAGCTGCGAATTAAAGCTGTTGCCATTACGGCTGCCAGAGGCTGCCCCCAAGGTGGGGTTCTGTCGCCTCTCCTGTGGTCTGTGGTAGTCGACGACCTCCTCAATATGCTAACACAAGACGGCTTCGAAATACAGGGGTACGCCGACGACCTGGTAGTAGTGGTCCGTGGAAAATTTGACTCAGTAGAGTCACAACGCATGCAGAAAGCTCTAGATACCACCCAGAGTTGGTGTCGAGATCTAGGCTTAAGCATAAATCCAATGAAAACGTCCCCTTTACTAGATGCAGGAAGCTGAACTTAAAAGCTCCCATGCTAGAAGGGGCGGTTATAAACTTCAGTAATAAAGTCAAATACTTAGGAGTTACTAAACCAGAAGCTGACGTGGAACTCACACATTGATAAACTGCAGAAGAAGGCAGTTCTAGCATCCCTAGCATGCCGTAGGCTGGTAAAAAGAAACTGGGGGCTAAAACCAGCAATGATCTATTTGTCATACGTGGCTATAATAAGACCCATGGTCACCTACGCAGCAGTCGTGTGGTGGCCAAAAACAAACAGATCACCACTCAGTTACAGCTAGAGAAGATACAACGTTTCGCCTGTCTGAGTATAACAGGTGCAATGAGCACCTGTCCAACTGCAGCAATAGCGACCATGCTGGGACTAACGCCCCTACACCTTCAGGCGAAAAAGGAGGCAATGCTACATGCGCTCACGCTTGCAAGGACAAATAAATTCAAATCAGGAGACCTGATAGGCCACTTAGGTTTTCTGTCTCACTCACTTAGAGCGAACGGCCTACGCCGTATCGGATGTTATGCCAATAAAATACAACTTCGACCAACCTTTCAGAGTGACCATTACAGACCGGGAAGTGTGGTCTTCGGGAGGACCTTCCTTCAAGAAAGGATCCCTCCAGTGATATACGGATGGCTCGAAGATGGAAGGAGGAGGAACTGGAGCGGGGGTCTGCGGACCCGGTTGCCGCATTTCCGAACCCCCCGGTGTCGTAACTACCATCTTCCAGGCTGATGTTTATGCCATAAACCTTTGCACAAAGATAAACCTAAGGAAGGGATATAAAGGTGAAACAATTGACATCCTCTCAGACAGCCAAGCAGCAATAAAGGCTTTAAAGGGCCCCTATTTGTGAGTCGAAACTAGTCTGGGATTGCCTGAACAACCTCAAACAACTGGCAAACAGAAACCACGTTACCTAGTGGTGGGTGCCAAGGCATGAGGGCGTACCAGGCAACGAAAAGGCCGACAAACTCGCAAAACGCGGAGCATCGACGCCATTCACTGGACCTGAGCCCTGCTGTGGAATACAGAAAACCCACATAAAACAGGCGATCAAACTATGGGAGGAACAACAAAAATCCTCATACTGGCAGAATATTCCAGGACAGCGTCAGGCAAAACAGTTCATCCCTGTTTCGCAAAAAATAAAGCAAAACTTGCTTTGTCCCTCAGCAAGATGGAATTGAAAACCATCACTGGCCTATTAACAGGCCATACAACATTAAAATACCATCTTCTTAAGATGGTAAAGCTGAGGACCAAATCTGCCGCTTATGTAGCGAGGCAGCGGAAACGGCAGAACACATTCTATGCGAATGCAATGCTGCCTGTCGACGTAGACAAAACATTTTCGGAAAGGCAACCATGACACCTAACGAAATAAGGAGCTCGAAGTTCAGAGACATTATAAGGTTTATCAATAGCCTACAACTTCTCTAACAAAGAAAGGGCTCATAAGTTACAAAAGAACCACTAAGAGTCGAAGGTGTATAAAGGCCAAAGCCCTAACATCTAATAATAAGAATGACCATAAGCAGAAAATATGTTGATCAAATGTCTGTTTTGGCATTTAAATTCTAATACCAATTGACTATCTTATTCTACTGCTTCTTCCACATATATTTAAATTATGGATGTACTGTCAGTCAGAACAACTGTTTTTCCATTGATTCATACTAACCCCCCCCCAACCTCTTTCGCATTACTTCGAGGGGGGGGGGGAGTGCATTACTACTATCAATTCAAGCAACATGCACCCTGAACCTAATTAAGTGAAATACGCTAGCCTCAGACGGGTTTCGATCACGCGACCGATCGGCCGCATTTCACTATGACCTCGACTGACGGCGCGTATTCACACTGCCCCTCCGAAGCCCCCAACAGCCAAAACAACTGGTTCAGGCAATCCACATCAATTTGGTTAATATTGTTTACCATGACTGTAGGAACCTTTAATGTAAAGGACACCAATTTAACATTCGCTGACTGTAATTTTTGCCTGTGCTTGTTTTACGCATATATAGACTTAAGAGGTTTGTCTTATGGATGTGTAGCAAAGTCATCTCTGATCAGAACTTAGCTTTTTGTAGCCCATATCACGTCGGAATATCTAGCTGAATTCTATAGAGCGCATCCAAAAACAAAATTAATACAACAATACGCTTTTTATGAAACTGAAGGCGCATTTTAAGGTTTAAAATATCCGTGATGGTCGTTCCATAGTTCGCTAGATAGAGTGCGAAGAGGCATTTTCTAAAGTTTTGTGGATGTTACGAAGTTAACGTCAGTATTAAATTAATGGCCGCTGTCTAATTCTAGAGATCTCGAATATTTGCTCATATTTGTTATTATTTGGTATATTTATTGTTTCCCTGAAGTAACTGCCTAGTGTTGATTAGTTTCAGGACTATAAAATCA
Organism: Limonius californicus; assembly: GCA_014611495.1. Classification (NCBI taxonomy): domain Eukaryota; kingdom Metazoa; phylum Arthropoda; class Insecta; order Coleoptera; family Elateridae; genus Limonius; species Limonius californicus. The sequence continues at coordinate 5,497 of JABXWE010032868.1, forward strand.
TTGTAACGACGCATTCCTGGCCAGCTATTACAACGGCTACCATAAGAATAAGATCCTTGTGGCCGGTGCTTTTCAATGTAATGGCCAAATTTCACACAAATACATATGAATTTTCGCCTTGTACTATACTTAATACTAGCTTTAACAGTTCAATTGCCGGATTGACGCTGGAGTTGTTAGTTTCTGCGCAGGGGATTATTGCGTACATCGTGTTACTGTCAGTTATCATAGAGCAGCAACTCAATATTAAGTTTTGCTATAAATTAGGGAAAATTCAAACCGAAATTTTTTAATTGTTGAAAACGGTGTATGGTGATATAACACCTTAAGTCGTACTAGTATGTATGAACGGTTAAAACATTGGATGATTGTGAGGATGTTGAAGACGTCGTTCGAATTGGGTGTCCGTTGATTTCTCGAAATGCACTTTCGGTCCGTTAAATTGTAGCAAAAGACGGCCGAAATCTCCTCGAATTCAGTAAAGAGACGTGTAACGCCTACGAATCAAAAAATACTACCTAGGAGCAATACAGGCAGCTAAAATCCACTTTACAAGGTCCAGGCATCAAGGTCAGGGTTCGACCAGCTACAATGGAAGAAGGGAGGGTCGATAAGCCTAGGCGCCACCTGTTATAAATTATCCTTCGCCCTTGAAGATAACACGATGTAAAACAGGAACGTTCCTAGAGTTCGAACTTACCTTGCTTCGACAATTGCTCAATTTGATACAAAAGAAAATTATATTACAACAATTCACAATAAAACATGGCAACATCAAGTTACCAAACTTTAATTTCCGCCCAATAATAATAATAATCACGCCGAACACAATCCATCATGAATTAACACAAATGTATATGTATATATTGCTATGTTATTTACTCTAAATTATGTTATTATCCTATGTTATGCTTCGATTATGTTATTTTTGCTACGTAATACTTAAATTATATTTAAAAGGATACTGTTTTTGATCTTGTAAATCTACTATGTATCTGAAATTGAGAGTTTTTAACTTGGTTGTTATGAAAACTATGCTATATTAATGGTCATTATTATTATAATTCATAAATGTAAACATTATTAGAATAAAAGGTATTTTCCGATCTTCGGAATGTTCTACGATGTGACTTATCAGCTATCAAAGTGATGTGTTTGTGGATATTCGGTAGTGAATAGTGATGGGGACGTCTATGTTCCATGTTGACTATGAATTTGGGGTGTCCTAGGCAATATTGGAAGCCTGAAATGTAAATTGTTATAATCATGTATATTACCTTTTATAAATATGTTTGTATCCAGATTTATTTGTGAAGGTTTTATTGTTATAATAAATAGTTTATGTGTTACATGAGGAAGTTTTGAAGTACCTTTGTTTAGTAAAATTACCATGTTAATTTAGAAATATTGAAATTTAGGTAAAAAGATTAATTTTGAGGTTAGAATTTAATTTTTATTTATTATTATGTTGTTAGCAGATATAGATGTTATAAATGTTTATAATTAAGTTGTATGATGGGGTTTTCAATTCTTTTTGATAGTTTTAAAGCTAAATGGTATAATTTTCTGAAAGTTTGCTTTTTATAATACGTGTAATTTTTTTATTTCAAAACTTTATGAAACTGATATCAAAAGATTCGTAATTTTTCATACATCAGGAATTTAATATCAGTTTGTTAAAATATGTATTTGTTTAAGTTGTACAAGGCAATTTTAATTTATTTAATAACATATGTAGATAGAGGAGATAAGATTCTGGGTGGCCATTGGTGCATTTTTAAAATGTAGATGATTTTTGAGTCTGATTTTGGATTTTAGTCTCTTGGGAGTGCTTGAAAAGAAAGCACGCATTTTTAATTGCTCCTAAATTAAAACTTAAACCATTTAGGTCGATTATCGCACATTTTGGGGGGTATCCAAGTTTCTATTTATAAAGTAATTATTTGAGGTTATAGTTTATTTGTTTTCACCATAATATAACGGAGTTTAATTTAATTTCAAAGATAATTTATGTGAAGTGTTTATTTTTGTTCATAATAATAAAACTTACCTGCTATTATTCTACGAAAGTGATTTTTTTAATTTACTTAAATTTACTTTCCTGGAAAGAAATTCAATTAAATGTAGTTAAAGTGATTCCTTACTAATTAATATAGTGAATTCACTTACCTGTAGTACTGTATGCATTTCTGCATGGTTGTTGAAGTGTTTTAACTTGGATATCAGCACGTTTGTGAGGGAGGCTGCATGAGTTGCATCTTTAACGGTCATCATGTATGCAACAAGTGTCGCATAGATTCGAAATATCAACATCAAGGCCAAAATAATGCATCTGTATGCAGTTTAGAGGAACTATGCTGTATTTCAGAACCATTAGAAATAAAAGGATGAGTTCGCAGGTGTTTTTTATTTGTTTAATTTATAATTATAATTATATAACTATCATGGGTGGAGCCACGAAAATTAATATATTTAGTATAACCCTGAGATGTCGTATAAGAATATATGCTGATGTAAATTAAAATTTCAGTTCTTTGTTTGATAAATAATTAATTTTAATTTTATTATGGGCCCTACCAACGTGGATTTCATTTACTAAACTTATTTATGTAACAGGAAGTTGCAAAGTTTATAATTAATATTTAATTTATAAATATTACATAGCATATATTTGTGGCTAGCCAACGTGGGTCTACTTAATTATTTATTTTTATAAATACTATCATAGCAATATATACAGTGCTTCCCAAAAGTAACGGATAAATTCTATAAAATCGTTGAGAACAATATTTCATAAAAATGCTGGGACACGTCGATTTTTATTTTTAACTTATCATTTAGAGATGTAATTTTCAACCCCCCACCCGTCAACCCCTAAGCCCTAGCAACTCCAACTTTAAAATTTCAAATAGCAAAGTACCCCTTACGATACCTCATCTGATAGCTTTCTTTATGCTGAATACAACAAAAAGAAGTTTGCAGAGCTTTTGGGAAACGTGTTTGTTTATTGATGTAAAAACGGTAACTTAGTAAACAAGAACAAAAACATATACATATAAACCCAAAGCAAGGCGATCTGATGTAAATGTAGTGCACGCACACTACAGTACCGAAGCACTCGTTAATCAAAATCAAAACTTTTCGCAATATTCCCCCTAATTGTTGAGTTCTATATATAAAAGATTTGTGTATACTGTCGACCATTTGCCAAACATAAACAAAATTTCGTTACATATTACTTATAAACCAAAAACGAAGTTTATCTTTGAGAGAAACTGAAATTACAGTACTTATAAAACTTAATTACCCAATTATCAATTTATCGATAAAGAATAATGTTGACGACGTCTCCTTTCTGGTTGCAATTACAGTTTTCCGAATCTCCCGTCTGCGATCAAAAGTTTATTTAGGAGTTAAATATAATCGGAACGGACACACTTGTAATGCTTATCAACGCCGCTGATAGTTCGAACTGCGCTACATCAGCTGTATTCTGCACACAGAAGATAAACTCCAATCGCGTGGAAATATCCCAGGGTCTTTATTTTAATTGACAATAGATAACTTCGGCCGTATCGAATTCGCCTAAATAAATTCAACGGACTTAGATATAAAACAATAGGATTTGTCTTCAAAAAATGTATAACTGGCAAAAAGAAACTTTTTCAAAAATATTAGCACAAAAATCGGGATAACTCTCTGGAATTCGTATCAATATTATCGATATTTAAAATTCCACAATTGCGGTCTTGAAAATTAAATTGGGAAACTTCCCAAGCGGTAGAACGACTTCTAAAAAGAAAGCGCACTTTCTATGAGAGCTCAAAAATAATGACTGCTCCAAAGAAATATCAAATAGCCATCTCCTAACTGGAAATATACGAATGGATGAAATGAAATTCAAAGAAAGCCAAAATTGAATTAACCAAAATCATAAAGTATGCAATTGAGAATTAAATATAAAAAAGCAGGCATAAGGAGTCGCATGTAACAAACGACACCACAACGTTTACATAAATATTTGGAAAGGATAGAGATCTGTGCAAGTTCGTCCCGTACTGTCTTACGGATGACCAAAAAAAAAAAAAGAAAACAAGTTGCATCGTGCTCAGACTTCGTTCAGACTTGTCGCGATAATACTAATTTTCTCAACTGCTTAGTCACTAATTATGATTTATGGGCGTTTTAGTATGATCTTGATATGAAACACCAGAGGATGTAGTGGATTGAAAAACCATCACCAGGGCCAAAAATGTTTCATGTGCAAAAGTTCAGCCTGATTACTTTTTTGATAAACAAGGTGTGAGTTATAAAGAAGAAGGACAACCAGTAGACGGTACATTCTATAAGCAATGAAGAGATTTTTGCAGCACATTTTTGGAGTACCACCGCAATTTCGAGAAGAAGATAGGCTTGTGTTGTATGGCAATGCACCCGACCATTCTGCACTGATTGTGACGTCATTTATTAAGGCACACGGGCACCAATCCTGTTTGCCTTATATGCCACCATCAGATTATTTTCTCGTGCCTAAAGTGGAAATTATTCTTAAAGGGCAACAATTTTAGTACGTAGGAGATATTAAAGGAGAATGTTTTTTTCGACGGCTGTGTCTGCTGTTTTCAAAAACTTTTAGAGTGTTGCAGTAAGTGTAATAAAATAATTGATAATTATTTTGAATAAGTTCCAAATATTATTCATGTTACTGAGGTTGCTGTTTCTTATTATTGTGCCAGTTTGAAAATATTGGGAAACTCATAGACATGTTAAGGTCTATCTTCTAATAGCTAGGGTAAGCGCGATATAATTGAGATATGTGGAAAGTATTCGGATTTAATATATAAACACTTTGTAAAGCTTACGAAGTCGATTACGAGTATACAATCGAAATAGCAGCGAATCAATTAAAATTTATGTTTCAAAATTATTCAGAATTTTTTTTCCTATTGTCACAAAATATTAAATTAGATATAAATTTTAATTTAAAGTGTGTAGCTTATGTTTACCTTTACGTTAATATTTCTCCAGCTTTTCCAAAATGCAATTTTAATGAAGATTATACTTTTAGCGGACCCTTAAAAGCTGTGTTGTTGGATCATTACCATTAACGATTGTAGTAAATAATAAATACACTTCTTTATTTGTCAATTTAAAAATAGGGAATTATATTATACGTAATGACAAGAACGCATTTTCTGTTTGGTGTAGATAATTTGAAGTTCATGTATAACGTTAATCTCACTAAGGCGTTAAACAATAATTGCCCCAGCTACTTACAGAAAGTCTCTATAGGGGATGTCCCTAGTACATTAATCCATATGCAAATTATGGGAAACGCAAACCTTCACTAACGAAGCTTATACGCGCTGTTTTACGTAAATAAATTATTCCTGCCCAAGTATTCTCTCAAATTATGTTCTAGGTTTTTCTACTGGGATTAGCATATCCTTAAAAACATCTTTTTAATTTAATAGTTCCTTAAATTGGTCCAATTTTAAGAATGGAATTTACGGTAAAATTAAGGAATTTAAAGACTAAGCAGTTCTATAATCACCTTGTACATTTTGCACCCATCACAACGTGTGTACTGTTTAGAATTAGATTATTTTGTAGCGACGTTTTGAAGAAAATTTTGTTTATGCCAATCTACCGAACTTTAATTATATTCATCAGATACACACCACGGTATAGAGAAGCAAAACACATTCAAACGAGACGTACTTTTTCACTAATTCATTAAGGGCGCTCTTGGGTTCAGCTGCCTTTAAGCGTGTCACTTTATGAGTTGCATTATTACTAAGTACTCTTTACCTAAAAATTTTAACAACAAACGGAGCGTGCTCTTGTTAATTTTAACCCCCAGGAAATGCAGTTGCATTCTGTTAATCACTTAACATATTTTTCTGCTATTCATTATGCATATCGTTGGACGAAGCAGGGCGGCGCTCTTGCACTTCGTGCAAGTGTCTACAGAATTATATTTACTACTAGATTTCGGTTCCAAGTGTTGTTCTAAAATGCAAACCAAAATGTCGGTACAGGGTGACGCCTTTGGGATTTGATTCAGAGGGCTGAATCAAATCGAAAATAAAGAGTAGGAGTTTTTCTGATTTTCCCTTGTTCAACATGACGGTATTGTTGCATTGTATTGAAGCGGTGCAGGTTTATCACCCACAGCACTCAGGCCGTAGGCCCATTGTGCAGTCCGCCCTGTTAGGGCTCGTTCCCAAAAAGCCCAGTGCCCACCGCAAGGGCTAGCAGCTGGTTTATGGGAAAGAGCTGTAAATCTTTTGGTTCCAGTATTCCAGCCCCAAGATGTTTGTGCCACAGCCTCATAAATCTGAGGCATTGGCACATTATATGAAAAGAGGATTCGTTCTCTTCATGGCATCATCTGCAAGTGGGATCATCTACAATGCATATTCTATGTAGGTGTTCGTTCAGGTGATAGCGGTCCGTTAGGAATCCTGTTAGGGTCTTGATTTGCTTCTTGTTAAAGTTTAGAAGCTCTTGGAACTTTGATATGGGTTCCTCTACAATAAAAAGCTTAGCCTGCCTAGGTCCTTGTTGCGACGACCAGTCATGAGCGAATTGGGTTTTCACCCACCCATTCATTTCTAGTTTTGCATTGCAATGTGGTATTCCGAGAACTGGTTCTGGTCCGAACGGGTGCCCATTAGAGCTCTGTCTGGCCAACAAGTCCGCCTCTTCGTTACCATCGATGTTGCTGTGGCCTGGTACCCATAGCAATTTTACTGAGTTATGTTTATAGAGTCGCATCAGAGCCAAGCCACATTCAAGCACTAGCTCCGAAGTTACTCTGCAGGAATTTGTTACGAGCCAAATGAGCTTTTCCGTCGACCCGCAACCGGATAGGTGGAAAAAGGCCTACAGCTTAGCGCAGAGGAGCCGGGGGGTTCACGGAATTCGCTTACGGGAGGAAATCTTCCTAGTTGTGTACAGAGTGGTTCAAATTAGTGGGCGCCACCTTCCAAATACAGCTGATTGTAGGTTCTCGTGGAAGGCCGAGAGGCCAGCAGCTTACGGGAATTGGACTCACCTTTATTGTGCCTCCCTACTGTTTATAAAGCTTGCAAAATTCGTACACACCCAAGTACAGAATACAAAATAATAAAAGATATAAAACACATATAATGAAATTATTGGCAATACAAAAGAATGACAACAGCTGGTGATTTTGAATAACTCTATTTTACAGATAGTCAATTGAGCGCTCAAACAAAAAGGGACCGTCACTGGCGCGCGTAAATGATCCAATCGACTACGGAGCTAGCGGCGTCAGAGCTTACACAAATAACACAATAATTAACCTTTACATTTAGTAATACAAAAAAAAACTATCTGCGACTGAAGGTCGCTCTTGTTACAAACAACAAAAAGGTTCAATCACTTGGAATTTTGTAAGTTTACGCGTAAAAAAGGTTTCTTTTTCACTACACAAAAAAACTAGTGCTTTGTAGTAACGAGGCGGCGACAGGCACAATGTAGAGGTGTTGAACAGATACAGGTACGATTTGGGGATATTTTCCGGTCCGTAAGGAAAAAAAAGGTAGACGTTCTTTTTCAGAAAACTTTAGGACGAAATTTTCGTCGCAGCCGCGGCACAGGTACAGGAACAATGAATGGGCTCGATACTAATCCGCCAAAGGCGATCTGCTAATTCGCAATGAATTGCCTTTTCCTGGGATAAATCCAGTGTGTTTCTATAATTCCGAGATTTGTCGATGGTTCTGTTTTCACCCCACGGTAAAACAGCGAAATGAAAATCACACATGATGGACACCCATCGAAAAACCCAAGCTGCCCCTGCAGCAGTCGACTTATTTACGGCCCCCCGTAGATGGAATGAGCGACCGGAGCCATTGAAGATGTAAAACTGACTGAAGACCTAAACGCGCCGAAAATATGACGCCACCTTGACAAATATGATGAAATTGTTCTAGAAAGATCTGAAACGTAAATTCGCTGAACGCATCCAGAATTAGGTGCAGACATACATGAATCGGCAATTTCGGCTTACAAAGGGTAATTTCAAAGCTTTGCGGAATTGGCCCCTCATAACTCAATCTTTAAAAACAACAAAATAAACGAAACTGTTAACATACAAACGGCAATTAAAATAACGTTTTTACTTTCTATGAAACGGCAGTTACAGCATGACTAATTCGGACGGAGCGGCACAATCAAATGAACATAACAACTTTAGGGCTTGGAGAGCTGATTGGCAGTCCGAGCAAACGTATGTGTTTTTTTTCGGAACTTCGGTCTAGCTTTTCATAGGTGCAGGCCAGTATAGCGTATACTTCGGCCTGGAAAACGGTGGCATACTTGCCGAGGGAGAACGAAAGTTTTACTCTTAGTGATTCGCCATAGACAACGGCGTCTGTACCATGTTGGGTCCTAGAGCCATCTATGTCTGTGTCTAGCGGGAAGGTGTGTTGAAGGAGTATCTGGGGAGCAGATGGTCACTTCTTTTAGGCCCCAAGTTTTCCCAAAGGTGCGTCTGCACATCCAGAAGGAGGCAGTTAGTCTTTGTACTTGTCTTTTCCAGTGCTCCTTTCAGGTGAGTTTAGCATCCAGGATTACTCCTAGGTCCTGGTTCTTGATATCCTACAATCCTCCTTCTCCTCGTAAAGAGTACTAGTTCGAGTTGGTACGGTTAACCGCCAAGTTCTGCCTTCTGCACCATGTTTCCACAATTCTGAGAGCATTCTGGGTTACCCCACAGATTGTGTTTGAAAATTTTCCTATAGCTAGGATGGCAAGGTCATCTGCATAGCCTTGCGTGTAGATACCAGCTTCGCTGAGTTCCCGCATGAGCCCGTCAACGGCGAGGGACCACATAAGAGGAGAGAGTACTCCTCCCTATGGACACCCGCGCCTTGCCGAGTGGCAATCGCTTTGCGTTTTTCTAGCATTGCTCTTATCAATTGAACGATAGATAGCTCGATTCCGACGGTGCACCGTCATATTGTGAAATACCTAAATGAAGCTTTCCCTGAGAGGTGTATTGAAAGAGGTGGACCCATACCATGGCCTTCTAGATCACCGGATCTGAAACCGTTGGATATCTTCTTTGGGGACAGAAAGGGTTTACTGGGAACCTAAAGATGTTGTAGCTCATATTCACGCTGCTGTGGCGTCGTTAAACGAAAATATGCTACAGAGAGTTAGTGTCTCGTATTATTCGTTTTTAAAAAAGTTTAATTTAAATGTTACAATTTTGTTTCTATTCTTTTTACCAACAGCTCGGTAACGAAGGACAACCGGGATAATTTCCACGCATAATTTTACATTTGATTTAGCCCCTTGAATGAAATACCAACAGCACGAGCATTAATTTTAAGTCACCTTGTATATTGCAAAGCTATTTATTGGTGTCGGTGATCGGCATCATACTGACAACAAATGAATAGACACACGAACATAAAAACGGTCTGAACTAATGTGATTTAAGTTTATAAAAAAACTCCAATTATATAAAATTTGCTAGAAATTATAGCATATCGGTATAAACATAAATATAACATTAATCTGAAATAATAAACAACGAGCAGAATCAGCATTTGCGCTGGATATAACAATAAATTGGAAACTTATTAAAACAAAAAATTAAAAATTGCAATCGGCACTAAACAATACCTGGTTTGCTCGATACAGCAGCTCTTGCAACTCCAACGAGTCCGAAGGATTATACCGACACGTGTATAAAGTTCGATAATGTTCTCTCGCTTCCCATTCTATTACCTGAAACCTCGCGTTTGCACCACGGTTATTTTCAATTTTTACAGTAGGCGTGGGACATTGTTAAGGTCTTCGGGGAAATCCCAGGATGGCGCCAGCACCGCTTAAAAAAATTGTCCAACGTTTTCCATTTTATATCTTTATTTTCAAGCTTTATGTATAAGAATATATAGATCTGACTTCCGCTTAGATTTTACTTATAATTCAATCGAATTGTAAACATAAGACCACATACAAATGCAAAATACCAAGAAGAGACGGTTTGAAAATTTAATGCAAGCCAAATGTGTAAATAGTATGCACATAATTGAAATTCTATGTGATTTTGGTTGTCTATTTTCCGCAGACGTGGGAATGTAAATTTTCGCGCCGCATCTGCGAAATAAAACTTTTGAAATGTTAATTTTAGTTAGGGGCAGCTCATGTCCCGAATAAGCTGTTTTGTTATGGAAATTGTACTTTAAAATTAAATAGACTGGTTGATTTATTGTAGCATTTTGTCTATTCTTTCTTAGACCCGTAAAAAATAAAATAAATTTAAATGTTATAAACAAAACACGAACAATTATTTCGGCTTTAGAATAAATCGAAAATAAACTGTAGATGAAGGAAGGATATGCTGCATTAATTTTAATATATCGTAAACATTTTAATTCTGTCTTTGAACTGCGCAACCATAAATTTTGATATTTTCCTTGTAGTGAATTAGTTAATTATTAATAAATATTAAAAATTTTTAAAAAATATTGCATTAATTTATTCTATTTAATTGCTAAATTAGTTTTGGATTCTAATATACAAGGTGTTCAATATTTCCAGTGATCAGTAAGTCTCTAATTTCGAATAGAATTAATTCTTTTAATTCTTTTCAGGATCTGTCAAATACTAACCAGCTAATAGCATACGCCAATAACGAATAGACGGCTTCCTTTTGCTTCAAATGTCCTGACAAGTTAAACAACTTTTACATACGTTTGAGGTTAGCTTTTATGTTACCGTAAGTATTGAAAAATAGATCCGCAATATTTTAAATCGTTAAAGAATATCAAAACATAAATCAGAATTTTCGTTTGCTACTACTGATTTATGGTTAGTAAATCCATTCTGATAGTGTTGATCGATAGTGTGGACTTCGGGCATTCGAAAGAGACTTCTGGTCTTCCATGAGTCCACCAGGAAAAATTAGATTAATAAACAATATGCTTGCAAGGGTTCATTAAAATTTAATAAAATTTTATTGGGATATTAAAATTGGAAGTGCGTCATGTAATTCTGCCTTTAAGGAGTGCGTAGCCAGAAACGATTAAGAATCATTGGATTACTTGAACAAGGTGCATATTGTGCATTGTCAGTATGTCTGTTTTCATCTAAGTTTACATTTTAACTGCAAATGCAATATTGATAAACTTTAAAATGATTAAATTTTTAGAAATAACAATCTGTCTCTGAGTATTGATATTGCGTAGTGGGTAGGTACTCCTGGCCTAGCCACCCTACCCACGCCAGCTCTTGGTTTTTCCTACTATTTTTACCGGAGAAATCGTTTCCTATCCCTACTATATCCTGCCACACAAATCCCTATTCTTTCCCAAATCATTCCCCAACCCGTCTAGCCAATGGCTATTAAACCCGCAATCTGGGGAATCATAAAACAAACAGGAACGAACTCCAGGGCGTAGAACTTGAGCAGAGTACTTCCACAGACCCATAGTTTGACAACAATTTGAGCCCCAGGCTATACTTTTGCACAAGTTTGATAGATCTCTATTTTTGTGTTGGTTTTCTTCACTAAGGTTTCTGGTATGATTTCGTTTTGCAACACCTATCTTCATCTAACCAATTCAAATATAAGCAGTGATAATTTACGACCTGGAGGTGCTGTAGCCTTCGAGAATGGGAATGGACATACAACAAATAGAATATTTAGTATATTAAACGATGAAACGCAACATTCCAGAAACTCTGCTCAGTTAAAAATGTAAATATTTATATATTTATTGTCTTTTGTGTTACTTTGGTTAATTTTATTTAAAGAAATTACCAAATCTTCTCTTTTGAAGTTGTTAGGCAATTTTGATATAGGATCATTCATTTAAATTTCCTTTACACTTAAAATGGGGCAATTTAAAACGATCACTGTGTATAACTTTTGTATAAAATACATTTGGCTTTGTTAACTAAAAATGTTGTGGTTCTACTTTGTACGAAGAGCGTCTTGAAAAAGGTTACGTAGGGGAGTATATTGGTGCAATACATATCCTGACTGACAAACATGACATTAGTTTTGACCAAGGTAGGATTATAAAAATAAATAATTTGTTGAAAGAATTGCTGGAAATTTACCCCATTTTAACAGAAACACCTTAAAATCTGTGTTTAACTGTTGTTGATATAGTTTCAAAATGTTAGTCAATTTTAATAAATATCTTTCTTCCTTTTTCTCAACCTTGTTCCGCCCAGCATTGAACATAGGCCTCCCTCTTGGCTCTCCAATTATTCCGGTCTTGTGCTGCTTCTACCCACCTTAATCCTGCGTCTCCCTTCATGGCGTCATACCAGCGTTTATTTGTTCTTGCTCTCGTTCTTCTGCCTGTCCATGTCTTCCAACGTATAATTTGGCATTTCATCTATTGTCTATTATTCTTCCTACGTGACCGGCAAAATGGCGTTTTTAATAATGTTTATAATATCTGTGACCTCAGTTCTTTATCTTATCAAATCATTCTTCTTATCCCCCAGCGCTACACCAACCATCGCCCTCTCCATAATTCTTTAATTTGTTGGTTATTTGTGTGGTAAGCGTCCATGTCAGTGCACCATTAGTCAATAAATAAATATATATTTTTTTATTTATAGGCTTGAAGCGTCGTAACCACTAGGGTTTTGGATACAATACAAATACTGATATGCAATGTTGAGATATGTTGATATTAGAAAATGCAATTGTTAAGAATAAATAATTACGAATAGGATTGTAGGAGCAATACATTTCGCTAGACGCCAACTACGTTTCTTTCTAGTAGCCCTTTCTGTCTCATGACAATTTAACCAGCCGATTTACAAGTTATTTAAATTGTTTAACGGAAAAATTTGATATTTGGCATGGTATTCTTTGGATTGCTTTGCAAAAGAATCATTCGAATATAAATGCTTCTTGTTTTAACATGTCCACTAGTTTGCGATAATAAGAAGAAAATTGCATAAATATATTTGGTATTACTTAAAAAAAAAGTGTTCTATGTAATTGCAAAGAGAAATCACACATATCATAATATGAGATCACGAAATAATAAGCAATACTAGTTAATGGTGTGTAGTGGTAGCTCAGTTGGTATAACACTTGCTTTCTGAGCAAAACGTCGATTCTGGCTTGGGTTCCGAAACAAGTTGCGTATAAAAATTTTGTCCTGCGACCCATTACGGAATATTCCGATCCGGTTACCAACCTGGTGATCTGAATGCTAAAAACCTTCTCTGGAATTTCTGACGTTCGGATTCGACGTTAAACTGTTGGTCCCTCGTGTTTCTACCTTAGCGCTGATGAGAAACACGTGGCAGAGAAGAGGCCGAATCTCAACAGTGGGACGGAAGAGACGGTTGACGACTTGACAATACTACGTTTTGTATTTGTTAACCTAGAGGGATTTTATATTACTGACAATGCGTTGAACATTAAGTTTCAACATGTATTTACATTAAGAAAACCTATCAGTAGTCTATGGGAGTTCCCCTTTTTAACATTTGTAAATTTTACACAATACCATGGGAAACAGAATCTCAAAATGTTCATATAAAAAAGAAGATTCTGTAAAAGCGATGTCGGTGCATTTAGGATATTTAGGCAAAATTGGGTAACTGCTGGACTAATATTATAAGAATCTGGTTGGAAGTTTAACTACAATCCAACTTCGTTAAACTCGGATTCAACGATATTCTAATTATAACGAGCGTTTTCCTAATAAATGTATAGATTTGCAGTGTTCACTGTATAGTGTTCCCCGCTTACAACAAGAGCTCGTTCCGAAAAATAATAAACAAACGTTAAAAAAATGTTTGAACATTACTAGCTTGTTACTTAAACAATATTTACCTCGACGTATACTTTTACCTAGAAGCATTTGTTACGTATTGTAATTCAAATAATGGTCAACTTTGTGGAATGTTCATGGGTTAGATTTTATATTGTACCCCGATATAATTCTGTTTAATTACAAATAACAAAGAATAATCACTTAAGTTATGACATTTTCCTGAAATTACAACTATTGACTAGCACTTTTAGCTAAAGCGGCGGCCGAGTCGAAGTATTTTTTCTTGCAGTCTTTTGAGGTGTAATCTCTGCTATTTAAGAACCACAGCAATAACCAACTATCTATGACATACTAGGAAAAAGGAGCTAAAATGCTGTAATGAATATAAAAAATATATATTTATGTATTAATTTTTTCTGTCTGTGTAATAGGTAATTGTCAGTTACCTAACTATTACATTTAACGTATACAACGAGCAAATATTTCAAGTTGCAGATCTTGTTTTAACCGAGTTGAAGGGCATGCTTGTAAAAGTCCACATTTTGTAAAGCTTTCATTTCGTCTTAAGGAGTATTGGTGTTCAAATAAGTTTTATATAACGATCTGTAGTACGTGGAAATGCGAAAACCCGTTACAGAAGAAGATTTTATATACTTAAGTTATATCTAATTTTTTATTTATGGGGGTCTAATCTTCTTCTTCTTTGAATGCTGCATCTCTTTAGAGACGTGGAGATTTATGGGATTGAGATTAAATGATTACATATAATCATTATAACCACGTTTCGATACGAAACGCTAAAAGAATAGTAAATTAGGACGGTGTTGATGCAGTGTATAAAAGCAACAATGCTTTAATTGTTGTATCTACTGACACGGTTATCATAAATTATATACACGATTTCTATAAAGCGATAAACTCTAACATTAGCCTAATGAACTGTTCCGGTTAGTGGAACATCTGCTGAAAATTTAGGAAGCGCCTCTAATCCTTTGTTGAAGGTACTAGAAAGGCAATGGGAAACCTTGAGAAAGTCGGGGTGAGATCTATCACCTAGGAGGCACCCAGCCCTTAATTAGCGAGTTAAACGAGTTTATGATTAGTTTCTTGAATGGCTCGGAACTAAGGACTAAACATGAGGGACGTACGGGCATATCTATAATAATTGCGGGCGTCCCCGGGGACTGACGTAGGTCAGGTTCAATAATAGTCAGGTGGCAAGTCGTTAAAGGACCGTGGAGCAGTTTGAATACGGTTTTATTCGAAGGGCCGCGTGTTATCAGCATGCGGGGGTTGGGGGGCGACGGTGGTCCAGTAGCGAGAGACCGGCCATTAATACGGCCGATATTGAATGATGTATCATTGCGCCATAAAAAGCCAGGAAATGTGATATGGGAGCGAGCTGCATACACTACAGAAACTAAATTACTGGATTTTTCGAAATGAAAAATAACAAATAGCCCGGCTTACTCCCTCTCTGATGGGCTGATGGCCATAATTTATATGGCCGCGCTCGCATACATGCTCCGGCGATGAACATTTATTTTCATTTTTATTATCAGGAGATTAAAATTGTTGCAGTACATAGAGTCATTTGAATATTCCGAGGATTTGGTATCGAATTTTGACGGCCGCTCTCTCCAGGCGATTTTAACTATCGCCGCTTTTAGCATAATGGAAATGTACGATTCTGATGTGTGTGTGCTTCGGTCGAACAATACGGACGAATTTTCCTTTTTCATCCCCTTTTTTCCCAGCTGAGTTTTCCAACATTATAACCGACCGCTTTTCGGATTAAAAGGATTATCATAAGTGCCTAGATGCATGCACAGTTTCGAAACTACTTGAATTGGCTCACTTTTATACAACAGGCGTTCTGTAATCTTTCATTTGCTGTTTCCTATTTTATGCAGAAATTTAATAAACGTTTGTCGCGCCTGCTTTAAATTGAGTTACAAAACCATGTTTCTTATCTTACTCTTTAAATTTTCTTTATAAAATGCATAATATAAATATCGCAGTAACTATAAATCAGTTAAACATTTAGATGCAGGTCCAATCAGATATTTTCCACGATTAGGAATTTGTGAACCAGCAATCTTAAAAGACATTTAAAAGTAAACAAATTTTTTGTCTTGGTTCTTGAACTACCATATACTAATTATTTTCTTAACTACTCCTTGGGATATAAAATTACTTACTATTAATATCTGAAATTTTACATAGATGTACGAAAGAAATTGTTGACGAATATATAAAAAATGATAATGGCGAAACATGATCCAGAATAGCAAGGGAATGTGAAGCATGGAAGAGTAAAGGCCGGGAATGTATCAAATCAAATTTAAACTTGTAAAATATATAAATTAAATATCGAAGTATTTTAATAAACCTTAAAGATTTAGATATATTAGCTAACGTTTTAAGTAAATGTAAGTCCACTTAGATATTTACCTCCTAATCAGCTAGGAGAATTTGTGAGCCATCAAAGTTGAAAGATATATAGAAGACAGCAACAATTAATAAATACGCATTACCACTACGATATTTAGAACACCTAAATACGCATTTCGGCAACTAAGCTGCCATCTTAAGTAGGAATTTGGAAAGCAGCGTAATGGACAAGCGCTAGTATTGGTCAAAGTTAAGGAAGGACCCGCACGGTGCCTACTGGAACAGGTGACCGAAATCTTCGCTCTAATACTGCAATCCGCGGTGCCTAAAACCTACGGTCCACCTGGGTTAGTGTGCCACGTCACTAACTACCTACCAAAAAGGGTTAAAGTGGCAGCAGGTTGCGAAACTGCATTCGGGTTGAAACGTTCGTCTTTTTATCTCAATGGTTATCCATTCATTTTAACTCAATGGGATATTCGACGTTGTTTTTTTTTGCATTGTTTTAAACATCGTGGCCTACGTGAATTTCTATAATTGCTTCTAGGAAAATGGGTCCATGTGCGGCTGATTATTGTTTCTGCTAGCTCCGCACAAATCATTCCTGCTGGCATTCTTTCTAGTAAAAGAGGAGACGCATTTTGGCAGTGAAAGCGTGCACACCAGTTAATTCCTTAGTGCATTTTTTTGTCTTCGAAAATTTTGAAATGCCTTTTTGAGCTACCTTATCTTGTGAGTGTTTAACTAC